>AWUE01020682.1:0-15824 GCA_001974825.2 Corchorus olitorius | reverse complement strand
AAATAATCTTTAATCAACGATTTTCTTATTTGAAATTATTAAAAAAGCTAAAGAGGTTATCCAAAAAGGTATATTATTATTGACTAATCAATGAGCTTACATTATATATAAGTAATAATATTGGTTACCAATTTTCTCATTAAAGGTTATTGAGAAGATTATAAAGGTTATCAAGAACATTATACTATTATCAAGAAATAAGTAAGCTTATGTACTTTAGTAAGTTCAGTAACCATTTCATAAATAATAGGTTACAATTTTTATTATTGATGAAGTTTACTTTAAAAGGCATAAAAATTACTCCCTCCGTCCCAAATTATATGACTCTTTTGTATCAAGATAATCCTAACTTTGACCCTCAATTATAAAAAAATTATATAAAATTAAATATTATGTTTTGATTAAGTTAAGTCTTGAACTTCTTAAAACATATTTTTTGAAATTTGATTTTATATATATTTTTTGTAATTAAAGGTCAAATGTAAAATTAGTTTGACCCAAAAGGGTCAAATAATTTGGGACAGAGGGAGTATTAAAAATGTTATAATATTATTATTAAATTCAATAATTTCTTACATTATTATTAATTTTAGTGGCTTTTCATTAATAACGAATAAGAGCATCTTCAATGTGATGCAATAAATTTTACACTATTTTGGTGTGAAAAGAGAATTTTTTAAGAATATGCTCACGCAAAATTTTTTTTTTTTCACTCAAATGTGTTCAACACAAAATATCATTATACTATTAAACTTTTACAATAAAAAAACTATTTTTGCACCACAATTTTTAAAAGTTTATATTCAGTTTGGTGATCAAAATATTCAATTTGATAAACATAAATGATCCAAAACATTATTTTTTTATAATTGTATGAACCAAAACAGAAAGTTGTTAAAGTTAAAGTTGATCATTTAAAAATTCATTTGGATTCGATCCAGTTTTTTTTTTTCTTAGATATGTCTTCAAACGATGGTCTATGCTCACAACTTATTTGTAACGTTTATACTGCTCTAAATATTTCTATTGCTAATTAGATATCAATTCGACAAAACATATATATAAACATTTGTTTCAATGGTAAGGTGCATGCTTCCTAAACTGCGAGGTTTCAGGTTCAAATTCAATTTTATATGCTAGCTTTGTTAGTTTGTTTATTTGGTAATTTCGTAGGTTATGTTTATTGTAGTTTATTTATTTGGTCATTTCTTATTAGATATTTGGCCTATAAAAAGTTATTTGATTGTAATGAGATTTGAAAGGATATTCGTTTTTCCTAAATATATAAAAAGGAATTTTTAATGTTATAAGAGACATATATGAATGGTCAATTTTACTCTTTGGATGAATTTGTAGCCAAGAATGATATGGTTTATTTTCATATATATATGATTTTCAATATTTGCTTAATTTTTGTGTTAACTTAATTATTGGAGAAAAGTTTTTTTTTTCGACCAAAGGAATCTATTTGAAGAATCTTTATATACAGTTAGTTAACCAAGGTGCCAACGTTTCACAATAACAAAAAAAAATGCTTAACAATTGAATTTTACTATGAAGGTGCTTGACAACGTTTCACAACAACAAAAAAATGCTTAACAGCGTAAATATCTGTTGTTGATAACAACGTAAATATTGCTTAAACTAAAATTTTAAAATTAAAAGGTATTTAAAATTTTAAAATTAAAAGGGTATTTTAGATATTTCAGGTCAATGGTTTTAAAGTTTAGACTTATATAGTATATAGATAGTATATAGATATACATATATATTAAAATAGGTAGTTTTTTTTTAAAATGATATAGATAATAGTTAAATATCATATTTGTCATTGAGTGGGTGATTTTCTTTTAAATGAGTAGTTTTTATATTTGTCTTTTTTAATCTTTTGAGAACCGAATTTGTCTCCGGGTCAACTCACGAGATAAACTCAAATTCTTACATTATAAATAGATGAATCAAAACGATGAAAAAATTAAAAATAATCAACAAAAGAAACCTCAAAAGTAAGTAAATTTTTTTAAGTCAACAAAAGAAAGTAATTAGAGACAAATATTTAATAAAAAAACTATCCTAAAAACAAATAATCAAAATTAATAAATAGTTATAGATTATAGTAGTTAGTCATGGATATCCACGGACCATATTCTTCCACGTTACTGTATGCTAGGTCTTACTGTATCTCATAGAGCACCTAATCCTATCTATGCAGAAATTCAAAAGCGCGGGAAAGTTCGCATATCAGTGGCGCCATAAGAGAGCCTAAACATTTTCCCCTTTCTAAATTCTTCAACTTAAACTAATGTTCGTCTTCCCATCTCTCTCGCAAAAATCTTATTAAGTCTTCAGTGTTCCAAATTTTCCTCAGATCGGATTCATCCATCACCCAAAACCCTAAGCTCTATCAGTTTCTTTCCTAACCCCCAATTCAAAACCCTAATTCCCTTAAGAAAAGGGAAGTAAAATGGACATGGAGGGTTTATCAGGGATCTGCGCCAATCTCGGCATCCTCGAAGAAGATGAGATAACGAAGCAGATGGTATACACAAAGGACGACCACTGTTTAGGTAGTCATTTGCTTTCATTGAAGTGAAATTTGTTGGATTTATTTATTTTTTCTTCAGCGAATTCAAATTGGATTCAACTGAATGTTATTTCATTTAAATTTCTGGTAGATGCTTTGAAGGATTTACTGCGGTTTTTAAGACGGGACGATCCTCAAACTCGAGATGTATTTAAACAAGTTTGCAGATGGAATATTGTTTCGAAGAACTTGATTCCGATTATTGAATATTGCCAAAATGATCGAATGCTGGTGTTAAATGCAGGTAGATAAAGATTTAAATTTTAGGGTTTCTTCGGCATTTAAAAAATAGTAAATGCTCAATTAGTGAGTTATTCACGTCCTCTTTTTGCATTTTTTTCTCGCTCAAATTTTGCAGTGAAAATTCTAGTTTTTCTTTCAATGCCTGTTGAGCCTTCCTCCACTGATATCCCACAACAGATAGAGTATCTTTGGAATATGAAGTTTTCTCTCACAAACAGTGATGCTGTTGCAGTCATAGTTTCCCTTCTTGAAGGTCCACTTGAGAATTTGGAATAGTAAGTGAGAAAATCTCTTCTTTTTTCTTACTAAGGCAACCTTAAACTGCTTAGTTATGGCGCTGCAAAAGGAAAAAAAAAATGTTCCGAGGCCAAACCTCAAATTCTGATAAGCAGAAACAGATGACTTAGATGTTTATGAAACCTTCAGAAATAAAGCTGTAGCTAAGCTCTAGATGCCATGAAGCAGCATGTTCATCTTTTCAGTACATTTAAAGCATTTATGCCATTAGATTATTTATTTTTCGTTCTGTTAATACTAGCATTAATGGTTAGCCTTTTCATTACAGTGAAGTATTCACAGAGGATGACTGGAAATTGGTACAGCTGGTCGTCACCTTATTTCGCAACTTCCTTGCCATACAAGAGTTTTCGTTGCTACAAAAGGCTGGCCAATTTTTATCACTGAGAGACAGATTTCTTGAACTTTTGTTTCGTGAGAATGTAATGGACTTAATTATAGTTATAACCCAGCAGATTGGTGGTTCTTGTGGCTATCTTCGTCAGGATAACTTGCTTCTATTAGAAACTTTTCATTATATATTTATGGGTCAAGACCCTGAATTAATTTCCAAAGCTCATTTGAAGGGTTCTAAGGTTTGTTTCCGTATTCTTACCTAATTCTGTCTGCTTATTCTGTTGATTAATGCAATTCATATTCTTACTTGTTTCTGCTGAGCTCTGTATGATAGGAGGGTGGAGATGCCAAAGCTTGCATTGATGATCTCAAGTCCATAATGGAAGAGGAAGCAAAGAAAAGAAGGGTTTCAAGACTCCAGCATACTGGTCGGCATTCACAATTTAGTGGAACATTTACACGGCTTACGATGGTATGTAGTATCATTGTCATTGATTTCATTGATACCTAGCAGAAGTTGCATCAGTAACTTTAATAACTAATAATTTTTTTTTCTGGCAGGATGGTTCTACAGCAGTATACAAGGGAAAACCTGGCTCTACTTCTGCAAATGCTCTGCTTAAATCTCATAAAGGCCATGGGATTTCAACTCAGAAGATTGTGAGAGGACATGGACTATTACCTTCAACGAGGAATAGTATTCTGGAATTGCTACATGATTTTGTGAACCAGTTTCTTTCAGGAGGCTACAATGGTATAGACTTTGGAATGGAATTGCCAACATGTTTCTATGTCATCCCAACCCCTCCCTCTTTTCTTTTTCTCTCTATCCCTATTTCTCCATCTTTCTGCTGATACTAAAATGTTACTGGATGCTTGTCAGTATTGATGAAATCTATTCGTGAGGATATTGAGAAGGAACATCATGCAATTCAGAAGGTTGACATCATGGTTTTCTTTAAGGTTGCTGAGTTTGTTACTTCTTTTCAATATCACAAGTTTTTGGCCTCAAAGGTGAGTTATACTCTAATTCCTACTTGTTTTATTGTAGACATCATACACCTCAGCAAACAAATATATTGTAATGGTAAATGTTTTTGTCATCTCTGAATTTTGTTTACAAATGAATCAACATTGGTCATGGTGTCATTTGATGCCTGGAAATTTAAACATTTTTATGTGAAGCTGTTAATTGCATATTTTTGTTTTGTGCATGTATCAAAGTTATGGTTAATAAATCTATATTTATTGGGATGTGTAGGTGGATCAAATCTTTCGAAACTATGATATTGGAAGGATTTGAGATTGGAATACTATAGATTAATGTTTTTAACTTGTAACTCTGGCCAATTAAAAAAATAGCTTGTTTTTTACATCTAAAGTTTGTTTTACGAATTAGTTCATATTGAGACATCTATGGATTAAGCATGCTCCCACCTTCCTGACTATTTACTTTACCTTCTTTTCCCTTCAATTTCAAAGCAGATAGTTAAGATTTTTAATTTGGAGTAGCAGTACTAGATAGTAGTGTTCGTTTCAATTTCTTTTTATAACTATTAACTAGAGAGTTTACATAATGCGTTGCTTTCAAGTGCATTTTCATGTTTATAAAAGGTTCAAGTATGATAAATAAAAGGAAATAGTGGGAATGGTTAGGTCCTCTTTATTGACAAGATTTTGACCTTATTTTGAGATACACATAAAGGGGAAAACTTTTTTTATTCCCATTCAAGTTATGCTAACTTCTAGATCTTGTTAATTTGGTTAGAGGGTTATCAATAATGGTGCCAAAAAGCCTATTTTGCCTCTGAAGTTTACATGTGACGATTCAGTTCTTAATGACCACTTTTGATGGTTTCTGCTCTGTATATATTGATCCATACTTGTTTTTTTGGTGCTGAACTTGCTTAAACATCCTGCAGCAAGTATGTGTTGTCTCCTCCTAAAACTTTGAATTGGGTTTGTTGTAGCTTTTCTTTGTGAAGAAGTACCTTTCTGGTAGAAAGCTTTTTATCGAAAAGTTAAGATTGTTTACTCTTGTTCAGATCTATAAGCTGATACTCTAAGTTCTTCAGTCGTGTATTTTGTTCCATTTCTTCATTAGTAGTTTGATACATTCCTTCTTACTGAAATAGTTTATGCTTCATCAGAGTAAATGGTTCTGTTTTAATAAACTTATACCTTGGAAATTGGTTCCTTTGACAGCTACCTGTTGAAAATACCTCTGAAGCTTCTGCTGATAAGTATGCTGATAGCACCTTTTTCAAGGGTGACATATGTGGACCAATTGCAGCATCGATGAATGAATCAATGTTCCAACTTGTATTTTCAAGATGGCGTGATGCATTTGAAGGCTTGAAGCAAACTAATGATTACAAGTTTCTCTCTGCAGCAAGTTCTCTTATGAAAAATATGGTGCTATGTCATTCTTTACATCTATACTTTTTTATGTTTGCTTTGTCAAGTTTGTTTATGTTACTTAGCCTTTATGTCTTACTCTTGTGCACTCACTGCCTAAAACACATGGATAAATGTTTTGGCCATCTACTATGCGCAAAAAGCTAAAGCATTCTGCCATACATAATGTTACTTGAGAAGGAATCTTTTTTTGATTAATAAAATAAATGCACTGAAAATTTGCAGGTAGCAACGATTCTTTTATCAGGATGTGATTAAGTCATCTTTTTGAAATTGACTAAGAAAAGCTTTTTCGCATGGAATTCTGTCTTACACTTATGTTAAGCTTCCACCTTGGTGGGGTGCACTGATCTACTTGCATACTACCCTGTTAAGTGATGGTTTTATTTACTCTTGTTCTGTCTTTTTATCCCTCTTGAATGCAGATTCGTTTGTTGGATTTAGTGCTTAATTTATATCCAGAAGATTCTAAAGAGCCTCGGACAGCTCGTATCCTTCTTTACAAGCTATTCTATGATCAGACTGACCAAGGGATGACCCATTTCCTTCTGAACTTAATCAAAATGTTCAACTATCACAAGCAACCCAAAAGGTTTCCTTCTCAATCTTAGGGAATCTAGTGTTCATACTAGCATCTATGTTGAAACCATTTCCAATATGTTTGGTTTTCATTTTGATCCTTCCCCAATAATTTTGCATATACACTTTCTTTTCAGAGAAACAACACTCAGATAAAGAAAGTTTGTTCCTAACCCACACCTCACATTTTCATTTTACACATTTGATTAGAATTATGTCTTACACTATTCATAGAGTGAATAGTTGACAATTCCTATGTGCATTGCTCTGATATTTAAATTCTTTTCTCCTTTTCATTTTATGTACCTATAACTTTTATAGTATTTTCAAAAGAGGAAAAATGGTGACAATAATCTAATACTTTTATCATGGGCATGAAGGAACTTTTTAATTTCTCTAGTTATATTGTTGCTTTACCCATAACTCTATGTAAAATTGTTTTTCATGGTTGCTCAATGTCTTTGCTACTGGTGCTATTTTATTTTTCTTTTATCAGTGATCTTGCAGATTTGGTAGAAATGATGCATGTAATTATGCAGCTCATGGAGAATCTTCAAGCGCATGGCTCATTAAGGGTATGTCAAGTTTTAATTTTCCTGGTAGTTGGGGAAATTAATTCCATGTTACCTAGTAATATAGCATATTGATAAAAGTTTTGGTTCTATGACCTGCTTGGCACTGGGAAAGTCACTATTGTAACAGTTCCAGCTATTCTCAACCCATTTGCTCAAATTGACTTCAGTTGTCAATTGTCAATGCTAAAGGGTGATAATTAGAATTGCTTTGAACTTCCTTCTAGAAGAGCTGACTTTTGGTAGCTTAAAGTGGTCATCTGCTATACATGTCCTTAAGGATTGATGGTTAATAAGTTTTTTGTGAGTACTGAGCTATGGAATATATTATGTATCCATATCACTATATTCTTATTGTTAACATGCAATTAGCAAAGTTCTATATCTTGGTATGAAATTTGTCTGTATGGATGCCATGTTCCATTTTCCTTCTCTTCTTCCAGTTTAATTATACGGAAAAAGAATCTCTTAATATAATTATGCAAGTCTAGCTCCATCCCACTTGTCTCCCTCTCTCCATCTGCATGCCCATTTTTTTTTTTGGTGTTAGATCATGCTATTGGTTTTTAGAATAAAAAACTTGCATCATATTTCAGTGGCCCCATCTTCCCTATATGCATGCCCATTTCTTGCCTTTCTGTAGTGATGTACACTGAAATGTAAATTTGATGATTAAGGTTTCTAAAAAATCAAGAAAGGGGAGGAAGAAGAAAGCAGTTAGCGACAATGTTACCGAAAGTGAACAGTTTGGAGACAATGCTGCTGCACCAGATGTGGTTGGCACCTCAGTTTGTAATGAACCAGCAAAGTTTATGTCGGAAAAAGAAAGCCCAATGAAGGGGACGTCTAATAAAATAGAATATACTGGTACCCCTCTCTCGGTTGAGCTAGGAACATCTGAGACAAAGATGGGATGTGCTGGAGATCTGCCACAAGTTGATAATAATACGTCCCATCAAGCCGAGGATGATCTTTGTTGCAGCATTGATGATTCTTCTGGAGATGAACAGCCACCTTCTGTTAATGAAGTTGATTTTAAAGTGTCTACTCTCATTTCAGCTTTTGCTAACTGCAGCATTATCCAAAATTTGTGCTGGTTACTAACGTTTTATAGGAGCAATTCCATTAATATGAATCACTGCATTATAGGCATGTTGCGGAAGATCACTGATGACCTTGAGCTGGCTCCAATGCTTTATCAGGTATAAAGTTGGAGATGCATTTTTCACATGGTAGAGTTTCTGTATGGGAAAAACCTTAAGTTGAATTTTCTTCAAAATTTTGCAGTTGTCACTACTCACAACATTCTATGACATCATGGTAGAGCAGAAGTCATCTCCAAGTGAGGATCACAGAGAAGTTGTTGATTTTGTTACTAGTTTGGTGAAAACCATGCTTAAAAAGATGAAGAAACAACCCCTTCTTTTTATTGAAATTCTCTTCTGGAAGACACGGAGAGAATGCCATTACATTAATGTTGAATATTTATTGCATGAGCTGGGCCATTGGAAGAAAGGAATTAGAAATCAGGATAGTATTCCAGGAGATGGAGAAGTTGGGTCCTCACAGCCCACTGCATGGGCTGGCAGAAGCATAGCAGATGCACTGGGTGACGATGAAGCTGATGTTGTGATCTCTCATGAGCTAGGAAATCAGAAGTAAGAGATGCTTACAATTTAAGGCATTTTGCATTAGCTATTTCAGTCACTAGCACAAGAGTCGCAAATTCAACTAGGGTTTGGTATCAACTTGTTTTAAGGCTTTAGGCTATTTTATGTGTGGTCTCTGTTCTGGCTGGCCCTTTCAAAGATAGCTTTGTCACACTCTTTTCTATGAAAAATAATTTCATTTTATTAGAATACTTTGGTAATTCAATTGTCATGAAAATGGTGCATTAATGTGCTTTGAAATTTTAGAAATGAAGGGTATGCCATCTTAGCAAACACCAAGGTTCTGACTTGTCTGACATGTATGTTATCAGGCTCCAAGGATTGGCTATATTTTCTTTATTAAGATTGATTCAGAAACTGATTAATTGGTGAATCTGGCTGTTGCAGTGGGGAAAATTCCATGGAAAGTGAATCTGAAAAAATTTATGTAAGAAAGAGAAAGCTTGTTCTCAATGATGAAATGGAGACAAAACTCAGGGAACTCTATGACAAGTAAGTTTGTTTTGATGGTCTAATCTCCCTTACAAGCTCTTTAACTTAGATCTTTTCTTCTTTCCAAAGTTATTATCATCAACTTGGCAACACTAAAAGCAGAAGCTTTTGATCTGTGACAATCATTATTGTTCACCATTGGAATGAATTGATGTTTGCTCTTGGCTATTTTTGTACAAGTTCATCTTATATCCCTTCAGAAGATACTGAAGCCAGTTTGCCCTTTTTCTGCTTTGGAAATATGTTGTTTTAGGTTCAAAGACTATCCAAACTGTAGCCGTCTTATTGCGGAATCCCTAGATCCTGATGGTGTAATTTTGCCTGCTCAAGTTTCTAACAAGCTCAAGCAGTTAGGACTTAAAATTGCACCAAAGAAAAGGATACGAGCTGATGTTAGAAGTTTCAATGCTGGTTCCGATCAAGAAGGGGGTGAAAGCGCTCTTTGTGATTCAAATGATTTAGACGGCAGTTCACAAAGGCAACCTTTGTAAGTATATTTCTCTTATCCCTTTATATACTCCCTGTTATGGTCAACATACTCTTTTAAGAGTTCCAAATGAAAAATGTTATTGCAACAATGCGGCAATTTGCTCTTCAAGTTGTAGCATTGAATATCAAGGAATGATAGGAAGCATGTCTCATAGGCTTAAATCTTTTTAAGAGTTTCAGTTAAAAAAATTTAAATACAGCAATGTAATGTTATGCTCCTTGAAGTTGTAGCTCTAACGTGTAGGGAATGACAGAAAGCACTTCCCTTATGGCATGAATGTAATTTTAACAAGTTCCCATATTGATGTTCAAGTTCATGTTCTATTTCTCTCTACAGGAACACCAGAAAAAGAGTGCGTGCCTTTAGCAAGGATCAGGAAGCAATGATCAAAAATTTGTTTGAGCAGTGAGTGTCTGTTTGCTAGTCTTCTTGCTACATTTAATCAACCAGAATTGTTTTGTTATTATGAAATGGTATTGATTTTAATTTGAAGCTTAAATTGATTCTACCCCGACAAAAAGAAAGAGAATTCTCCGACTCCTTAACGACTAACTATTAAACACTATTGCTTGGGTGTATTCTTCATCATAAGGAAATAATAATTTGGTTTTCTATGCAGGTTTAAAGACCATAGGAGGTGTAGTTACATGATTGCAAATGCCCTGGCTGCTGATAATATGTTTACTGCTGCCCAAGTTTCACGCAAACTCAAGCAACTTGGTTTACGTATTCCTCAGCAGAAAAGGTCTGATGGCAAGGCACATTTGAGGGATGAGCAACTAAATGACTTATCTGCACATGAATCACATGACTCGGAGGATGAGACATTGTTATCATTTAGGAACAGGTAACTACATTTATCAATTTAGCAGTCACGTAGCAAGAAAAAAAAAAGAAAAAAAAATCAATTTAGCAGTCCTCCGGATTTCTTGAGCATTGCATTGTTAAATTTTCAACCGGTAAAACTCTATGAGCATGCTTTTAATCTTCTCTACTACATGTGGTAGTTCAGAGCTACATCAGAGATAAATGGGATTTTAATCATTTGTCAGCAATGGTTAACCTTCAGCATAACCTAGCAATTCAAAAATTTTGGGTTGGACACAACATTTCCAATTTAATTGTATATGAGCTGTTGTGTTAATGTTCCCTGCAGCCAATGCTAGCACATAATAGACATAATAGCCATATTTAAGTCAAATGTTCTTAATCAGGACAAATCCATCAAACTGAAAATAGATTTTAAAGTTGAGTCTGAATTTTTCCATTATAAATGCTTTGAAATTAATTATTATCACTTATCTCCTGGTTTGTTTATTGGAAGAATCCCTTTGACATATGAAGTCATGTAATACTTAAAAGACGATTATTAACACTTATTTTCACCTTCAAACTTCTGGGGAGCAGAAACAAGGATAAGGAAAGATTGTTCAATCGAGAGTTAGCAGAACAGAATGTTGAAGGAAATATATCAGATGATAATGACGACGAACCCCTAAGCTCGATTCTCAAGTAACTCTCTCTCTCTCTCTCTCTCTCTCTCTCTCTCTTCTCTCTCTCTCTCTCTCTCTCTCTCTCTCTCTCTCTCTGTGTGTGTGTGTGTGTGTGTGTGTGTGTGTGTGTGTGGGTAGTGTGTTTAATTTAAACTCTCAGAGATGCAGTTACACTCACTTATGCATGTATGCATTCATTTTCAGGCACTCACAGGCATAAAAACAGAAATTAAAATAGAATGGATTTCAAAAGTAAATTTTCCCTTTGATCATTATGAAGTCATGTAACACTTGCAAGAGACTTATTGACGTTTATTTTCACTTTAAAACTTTTAGGAGCAGAAAAAATGATAAGGATAGATTGTTCAATTAAGAGTTTGTAGAACAGAACATGGAAGGAAAAATATTAATTATATGATGCTGATGATGAGCCCCTAAGCTCCATTCTCAAGTAACTCAGTGTGTGTGCGCGCGTGCGTGCGTGTGCACATGCGTGTATGTGCTTCATACAAACCTTCAGACATGCACACTTGCACTCATTCAACCATGTAGGCATGTTAAGGTGCTCGCATAAATAAGAATGTAACATAGGATTCTGGACCTTCCGGATCTATCTCTTTTACTAACCTTGTTTATCAATGAAAAATTCTTCTTTTTGCGCAATAGTTCTAAGATAATCATAATTATGACTGTTCTTGTACACAATGCAATAGGAAAAGCTCAAATACTCATGTTGTTTGTTATTTCCATTTTCAAGCCAATCTCTGTTTTCTTCTGTGCTGCACATAAGCATATCATTACTTCCTAAGAAATACTTTAGATTTAAAGAGAAGTTTAAACTGCTTTATATCCTTTCTGGTGTTTCTCTCCATAGTTTATTCTTTTAATCATAGGATAACTAAAAAGCCCCCTTCTAAGTCAAATTTAAAGAGAAGTTTAAACTGCTTTATATCCTTTCTGGTGTTTCTCTCAATAGTTTATTCTTTTAATCATAGGATAACTAAAAAGCCCCCTTCTAAGTCAAAGAATGAAATGCTTGCAACAATAACAAGAAGGGAGACGATTGACAAAATATCTGGCACTGTAGTTGCAAATGATGTGACTGAAAGGTAAGCGATACCTTATTGTGGATGCGTTTTTAAAGTTGCAACTTGCTCTACTGTATTATTGCGTAAAATATCCTGACAGGTGAAAATGCTTTCTTGATTACATAACATGTGTGCAAACACTCAAAGAAATATATTGAGGTCCTGCTTTTGCTGATGTCCCTGTTCAGACAGCTTTAACCTGTTTACATTAACTAAATCTAAATTGGAGAACCTTTCTTTTTATTTAGGGATGGAAGCAACCAGTTAACGGAGATGGATGTCATATTTGACAATGATAGAAGGGAAGGCACTTTAGAAGCTGTGAATCTTTCACATGCGTCACCTAAGAGCATTGAGGTTGAACTGCCACATCTCCAAGCGGAAGATGAGTTGGCTGACTCAGGGGATGATATAGCGACTGATTCTGTAGTAGAAAGTACCATTAATAGAAGGAAGCTGAGGATGATAATTGATCCTGAGGATGATGAATAGATTGAAGCATATTAAGGTTTGTCTCCTTTCCTCTCATATTTGTCATTCTACTGTGTTATTATCATAATTATTAGAGTAATCCTGTTCAAAATCGGTATTGTAGAACTATCAGAGAGTTTTGCATGTGCTAATGCAGTTTGGTCAATCATTGTTTCTATACCAAATGCTTGAATTATTTGAAGCCATTATGGTATTGGGCGGTACCCGATCCAGATTTGTTGAATCACTGGCAAACTTACAGCAACTTATTTTTTCTTCTTTGGTGGTAACCATATAAAAGGGGAAAAAAAGAAAAAGAAAAAGAAAAAGAAAAAGAGAGAAGAAGCTTAGATTGTAATAGCTTTCTCATCCCTAAGATACCTGGATTATTACTCTCAATCGCAATTAAGAAGTACCTCAAATTCTATAATAAGATTATCATGCCTATTCTAGTGCAATTTAAATAAACATATAATAACTAACTTTTGATCTTTCTATTAAAAGTCACCCCACTTGTTTCATCTTTCTTAATTTTCTTTTACAATCTTTATTACTGATCATTTGTTTATCTATGTTGCTAGGGGCTGCTCAACATCTACCTTTAAAACGCTTGGGGAGGACTGCAATCGGGTATGGTCGATATGTATAAATAGATTATTTCATTTTTTGAGTGTACTTTTTTAGATAGAATAGAAAAGGAATCGTGTATGTCTTTGATGAAATGATGGTTGTATTTATTGACCCTTTTTGCGAAATTGGATAAAAAAAACTATGGGTGAGGTTCAGATATACAAATACTGATTGAGCTCGAAGTAATATATCTTTGACCTGCAACGTTAGCCGACAGTCTTGACCCCGTGACCTGTGACCACAACAACTGGCCATTTTTTGCGCCACCAGGCCTTCCTCTCTTTATTGCACTTTTACTAATTTTGTATTACACACTCCGTATAGATAAGCCAAACTTTTGCTTTCATTTTCGTTCGTTAAATGCATAATATATCTTCCAACTCTATAAAAGGACTCCAAATGACAAGTTCATGAATCATCAACTCTTTCATTCCCTTCCCTACCAATTCCATTATCCAAGCATGAAGAAGCTCTCTCTCTCAAAGTTCCTCCCTTTCCCTTTCCTTCTCTTCATCCTGACCGTCCCTTATATCAGAATCACTTCAGCAGCCTGCCACGTGGATGATGAAGAGGGTCTCTTAGGCTTCAAAGCGGGTATCACCCAAGACCCGTCAGGCATGCTCAGCTCATGGAAACCGGGTACTGATTGTTGCAAATGGTCGGGTGTAGTTTGCCTTTTCAACGATCGGGTCACCAGCATTCAACTTTACGGGCAACTGGATAAACCCAATAGCTTCTTGACTGGTACAATCTCTCCATCTCTTTCAAAAATCCAAGATCTAGATGGTATCTACTTGATAGATCTAAGAAACATTTCGGGAAAGATCCCGGATCTTATTTTCGGCTTACCCAAACTTCAGTATATTTACATTGAGAACAACAAGCTTTCGGGTCCAATACCTGTGAACATAGGTAAGGTAACCCAACTTTATGCATTGAGTCTAGCTGGTAACCAGTTCACTGGAACAATACCAAGTTCAATCTCACAGTTGTCTCAGTTAAACCAGCTAAAACTTGGCAATAATCTTCTGTCTGGCCAGTTCCCGGTCGGAATCAAACAGCTTAGGAACCTTACCTTTCTGAGTTTGGAACATAACAAGCTCTCCGGCACCATTCCAGATATTTTCAAATCATTAACTGAACTTAGAATTCTTAGACTTTCTCATAATGCATTTTCTGGGAAAATTCCAGGATCAATATCATCTCTGGCACCTAAATTGATGTATCTTGAGCTAGGCCACAATGCTCTGTCAGGGCAAATACCAAGTTTCCTTGGCAATTTCAAGGCATTGGACACTTTAGATCTTTCATGGAACTTATTCACCGGAGTAGTTCCAAAAACCTTTGCCAACTTGACCAAAATCTTCAATCTGGACCTCTCTCACAATGCTCTAACCGATCCATTTCCCCAGTTGTATGTGAAAGGTATAGAATCATTGGATTTATCATACAATAAGTTCAATCTCAAGGAAATCCCGAAATGGGTCACTTCATCGCCAATCATTTATTCACTCAAGCTGGCAAAGTGTGGGATTAAAATTAATTTGGACAATTGGAAGCCTGCAGAAACTTACTTTTATGACTACATCGATTTGTCAGAAAACGAAATATCGGGTAGCCCTGTTAGTTTATTGAACCGGACAGATTACTTGGTGGAATTTAAGGCATCGGGGAACAAGTTGAAGTTCGATTTGGGGAAATTGAGAATTGTTAAGACACTGAAACAATTGGATGTATCGAGGAATTTGGTGTTTGGCAAGGTTCCTACGACTATTACTGGTTTGGAAAAATTGAACGTGAGTTATAATCATCTATGCGGCCAGCTTCCCAAGACGAAATTTCCTGCTTCTTCATTTGTGGGAAATGATTGTTTGTGTGGATCTCCATTAGCGCCATGCAAGCTGTAGCAGCCTACAAGTGTTATAGAAATTTCAGCGAAGCTACTGATCGATCAATAAAAGTTACTGCGCTATTGTACTTGCTAGCTACTAAAGTTTTCAGAATTTAGACTGTACCTCCTTTTTTCTCTTCATGAAAAACAAGAAAAGGAGAATAATCAATGCAACAATAATGTATTTTTTCTTTTCGAGGGAATGCAACAATATATTTTTATTGTCAAAAAGTTTAATATATATATATATATATATATACTATATAAGTCTAAACTTCAAAATCATTGACCTGGAATATCTAAAATAGCCTTTTTAATTTTAAAAGTTTAGTATTCATTTAAAGGGTAAACATGTATTTATCAAATTAAACTTTTAAGATTTAATATGTAATTTCATTTATCAATTTAATTAAATATATTATTATATTAAAATTTATAATTTCTTTTACCACACCCTTATTTCAATTAATTTTTAATTCCTATGTAACATATATAATAACTAAAATACTTACATTAATTAAATGTAATACTATAATAACTGAAATACTTACATTAATTAAATTTTTAGGT
>AWUE01020681.1:0-48400 GCA_001974825.2 Corchorus olitorius | reverse complement strand
AGAAAGTAAAAGAAATGGCAGTAACTACGGCCTCAAGATGCCAACCCGATCTGGTTTCCAATAAGGATGTAAGATGACTTAAATCTAGATAGTACTATTAATTTTTTCGGCAAAAAAAATATTAAGAATGTAAGGATTGGTAAATACAATTTTAATAACTTTTTTAGCCTTTTTAGTAGATTACTTAAGTAATTAAATTGGTAACCTTCATTATTGATCATAAAAAGTTACTAAAATTCATAAGGATGGAAGATTATTTGAATCTAGATAGTACTATAATGTTTTCATAACTTTTATAACCTTTTAATTAAGTAATCTTAGATAAGAAAAATAATCAGCGACCAATATTACTAATAATGTAAGGTTATCAAATATAGTAGACTGTAAAATACCTTTTTGGAATTTGGATAACCAATACAAGTTTTTAGTAATTTTAGGTAAGAGAATTGATAACTATCTTATTACTTAAGTTACTAAGGATTTAAGGTTACTTAATTTTTATTAATAGCATCGTAGCCTTTTTAATAACCTCTAAAAGTTTTTTTTGGGTTACTTATGTAAGAAAATCGGTATTAATTACTTACTAAAGATGTAAGATATCAATTAAGAATATAATTAAGGTTGTTGAATTTGTTGATAGCATCATGCCTTGGTCCTAAAACGTCTTTTTTAGGTATCTAATAAAAAAACATGTCACTCGATAAGCCTTGATCCGAAAACGTCTTTTTTTATGCATCTAATAAAGAACATGTGATTTTAATGGGATTTTTTTTGTACAAGTTAGAATATAGTAGTAACATTCAAAACTTATTTGATAGCGAACATTATAGTTATTTTGATATAATCTTAAATAGTTTTAAGTAAGAAGATTCATAACCTTTTTTTTTTTATAAAAAGTTACTAAAATCATCCAAGAGCGCAATTAGGTTTGTAGAGAGAATTATAGCTATTTTAATACCTTTTATAATTTTTTTAGTAATTTTAGATTACAAGATTAATAACATTCATAATTGACGAAAATTATTAAAAGTAATAAAAACATAAGGTTACTGAATTTGTTGATAGGACTATAGCTTCTTTTTTTTTTTTTATAATCTTCGCAATTTTTTTACTAATCTTAGATATGAAAATTATACTCCTCATTAAATTGATAAAATGCTACTAAATTTATTAAAGATGTTAGGTTACTAAATTACCTTATACTATAAAAATTTTTATAACCTTTATAACTTTTTTAACAACCTTAAAGAAAAACATTGGCAAATGCCATTATTGATAAAAGGCTACTAAAATTACTAACAGTATAAGGTTAATTACTGAATTTATTGATAACATTCAAAAACCTTTGATAACTTAAATAGCTTTTTAATGAACATTTGATGGGGAAATTGATAATCTTATTCTTATTCTTTTTTTTTTTGTATCAGAGATCGATAACCTTCTTAATTGATTAATGTTTAACTTTCGTTCTTAATAGCCTTGTAGTTTTTTTAGTAAATTGAAATAAGAAAATTGATAACCTTCCTTCATTATTGAAGATAACCATAATTGTATAATAATTTAAGTTTTTTTCTTCGTTCAATGAGATTAATTATTTCAAATCTCTGTAAACTAAATGACCAGATTTTGATGATTAATTAATCAAAATTTATGAAAATAAAAAGTACGCATGTGTGGAATACATGATTATCAATTATTAACATACGTGCAGCGCACGTGCTTTAACTAGTATACTATATAAGTCTAAACTTCAAAACCATTTACCTGAAATATCTAAAATAACCTTTTTAATTTTAAAAGTTTAGTATTCATTTAAAGGGTAAACATGTATTTATCAAATTAAACTTTTAAGGTTCAATATGTAATTTCATTTATCAATTAAATTAAATATATTATTATATTAAAATTTATAATTTCTTTTACCGCACCCTTATTTCAATTAATTTTTAATTCCTATGTAATATATATAATAACTAAAATACTTACATTAATTAAATGTAATACTATAATAACTGAAATACTTACATTAATTAAATTCTTAGGTAATTTTTTTAATTCAAATTCTTAGGTATTTTTGCAAACGTATTGACTAAAAAGAAATATTGTTTCCTTAATGATAAATAAATCGGATATTTAATCTTTTATAATTTTGAAATTTTGTTTGACATTGATCTAATTTAATTTAATAAATCAACCACTAATGTTCAACTAATTTTTTTTGGTATAGTTCTATATATAATAGTAATGTGTTCTATCTTATTTACTACAACTTTGTTAGTAATCTTAGACTTAAAAAATTAATAACATTCACCATTGATAAATAAATCGGATCTTTAATATCTTTTATAATTTTGAAATTTTGTTTGACATTGATCTAATTTAATTTAATAATTCAACCACTAATGTTCAACTAATTATTTTTGGTATAATTTTATATATAATAATAATGTGTTGTATCTTATTCACTACAACTTTGTTAGTAATCTTAGACTTAAAGAATTAATAACATTCACCATTGATAAAGTTATTAAGCATGTAAGGTTGCTACATTTCTTGATATAATACTATAGTTTAGCTTTCTAATTAGTAAGGCATAAATGAGAAATTTGATAACCAAAATTGCTAAGAATGTAAGGTTATTAAATTAGTTGAAAGTTATCTAAAAAAAATTAGTTGAAAGTAGTATAATGCCTTTTTAATGATCATTATAGTTGTTTTTTTTTTATAACCTTAAATAAAATCATTACCTTTTTGCTATATTATTTTAGATCACATTGATCACTCATTAATTTGGTAGAGTTATAACGACATATCAATTTTAATTTTACTTCAACTTACCAAAGATACGCATATATATATATATATATATACTATATATTATTTTTAGTGGCTATGGAAATTACTTAAAGGCCAAATTGAGGATTAATGCGGTGGCTCCTTTTGGCTTTTTTTGGTTTTTTCTCACTTTTCGGGTGACTAAAAAGGCCCTCGATGAATTCCCTCCCTTACTTTTCCTGCTACCCTTTTTTGTAATTTACTATTTTTATATTTATGATTAAGTATGTTTTAATTACATATTAATTGTGTGTGGATATTAGGATTTACCGGTTCAACTCCTCTGCTGGAATTCCAAAGGACTGGTGCTATAAATGTATCTTCAATAATGGTTGATTCATGGGGTAAACTATTGACATTCCAGTTCTGTTTTCCTTTCGTCTTCATTTCTATTTGGGTGGGTTTCTTTTTCCCTAACATTTCTCTGAATTGGTTTCACATGGACTCCGTTCTGTTTCCTAAAATTTCCAAATGGACGTTGATAAGATCCTTCCATTTAATTTAGCAGCGCCTTAGGATGACATAACCTAAAGTGGAGAGCTTTCACTTCTCACCGCAACATTTTGAGGTAAATCTGGATTTATTTGGATTTATACTATAGTTAGTCAATGCTAAGTACAATGATTTTGTGATGCATTGTGTAAATTACATATGTTCCTGCAAATGCTCTCAACTAATTCAATTTTCCTACAACAACAATACATGCTCCTTGACTACAAAAAATTAGGCATTCCTTATGCAGAAGCCAAATTCTTTCACCTACTCGAGTTCATTAATTCAACAAGTGCAATCAAGATTAAAAAATGACCGTAGCGTACTATGCTTTTTTAGATGATCAACATACATTTCAAGCAACAATTAATATTAGCTTTATTTTGATGAATTATCTAGAGATGGAGGAGTAGAATATTAGCTTTATTTTGATAAATTAGCTAGAGATGGAGTAGAATTTAGATAATACACTTTTAGAATGAAAGTGATGTCATGTGTTTTGCTTTATATATACGAATTATTTGTTTCGATGTATGAATTTCTCCTAACTGATTAACTTATAACCAATGCAATATCTTCTTACTAATCGACTTAAACAACTAAAAAAAATATAGGCCTAATAAGAAGATGACTGCAGCGCAAGCGCAGGCCGCCCGACTTGTAGTATATTAATTATTTCTCTATCACCAAAAAAAGGAAGGACATATGAATTAGTAACTAGGAACCAATTTTGTAGACCTAATTTTATACTTCCTTATGTTGCATTAAGTTTAGTTATAAGTTAAAACCTTATAACTAAATTTTGTACACCTAATTTTATACTTCCTTATGTTGCATTAAGTTTAGTTATAAGTTATAACCTTATATGGAAATTTGACTTACAGGTCCGGGTATGTTTGGTTGAATTGTGAGATTTTGGAGAAATATGATAATCAAAATTACAAAAAATGTAATAAGAAATATGATAACCAAAATCACAAAAGATGTAAGGTTATTGAATTAGTGGATAGTACTATACCTCTTTTGTGATCATTATAGGTTTTTCAGTAACTTTTGAGAAAACAAAGGCAAATATTCACCGTTGATGAAAGTTTACTAATGTTATTAAAAAAATAAGGATTGGTAAATACAATTTTAATAACTTTTATAGCATTTTTAGTAAATTTAAGTAATAAAATTTGTAACACTTTATTGATGATAAAAGGTTACTAAAATTAATAAGGATGTAAGGTTCTTTCAATCTAGATAGTACTATAATGTTTTCCATAACCTTTTAAGTAATTAATCTTAGATAAGAAAATCAGTAATGTACGTATCTTTATAGTGTAAGGTCATTGAATTAGTTGATAGTACAATACATTTTTTATGATTATTATAACTTTTTCGGTAACTTTTGAGGAAAAAAATGGTAAATTTTCACCATTGATGAAAGTTTACTAATGTTATTAAGAATGTAAGGATTGATAAATACAATTTTAAAAACTTTTATAGCTTTTTTAGTAGATTACTCAAGTAATTAAATTGGTAACTTTCATTATTGATCATAAAAAGTTACTAAAATTAATAAGGATGTAAGATGACTTTTTTTTTGCTACAAAAGTACGAGAAAGTAAAAGAGATGGCAGTAACTACGGCCTCAGGATGCCAACCCCGATCCGGTTTTCAATAAGGATGTAAGATGACTTGAATCTAGATAGTACTATAATGTTTTTCGGGAAAAAAAATATTAAGAATGTAAGGATTGGTAAATACAATTTTAATAACTTTTTTAGCCTTTTTACTTAAGTAATTATATTGGTAATTTTCATTATTGATCATAAAAAGTTACTAAAATTAATAATGATGTAAGATATTTGAATCTAGATAGTACTATAATGTTTTCATAACTTTTATAACCTTTTAATTAAGTAATCTTAGATAAGAAAATTAATCAGCGACCAATATTACTAATAATGTAAGGTTATTAAAAATAGTAGACTGTAAAATACCTTTTTGGAATTTGGATAATCAATACAAGTTTTTTAGTAATTTTAGGTAAGAGAATTGATAACTATCTTATTACTTAAATTACTAAGGATTTATGGTTACTTAATTTTTATTGATAGCATCGTAGCCTTTTTAATAACCTCTAAAGGCTTTTTTTGGGGTTACTTATGTAAGAAAATCGGTATTAATTACTTACTAAAGATGTAAGATATCAATTAAGAATATAATTAAGGTTGTTAAATTTGTTGATAGCATCATGCATCGGTCCTAAAACGTGTTTTTTAGGCATCTAATAAAAAACATGCCACTCGATAAGCCTCGGTCCGAAAACGTCTTTTTTTATGCATCTAATAAAGAACATGTCACTTGATATTTGATTAATAATACTATCTATGTAACAACACTGGATTAATTCTAACTAAATTTATCTAATTAAACATAAAAGTAATAATAAAATGCAATAGATGTAACATAAAATCAAGAAAAAATATTGTAAGTTTCTTTACAACTTTGCCTTAATTGATGTTAAAAAATTTCGAAAGATTTAATTTGAGGTGAAAACGAATTAATTTTGCAAAAGAATATGAAATCCAAAAATAGAAGAAGAAAGAAAAATCGAGCTTTCTATATTCCAAAAACGATACTTGCTGCATTCAATTAAAAATAAAAAGCTGATTCTCATCCATTTCAAGAGCTTCATAGTTTGAAATTTTAGATAAGTTTCAATTGTTAAACCAATAAATTTTCCTACGTATCATGAATATTGGTGAGAAGTTCTTCAAAAACGGGTTTAGAAGAGAAAGAAAATAAGATGAAAAGAGGAAGGAAACAAGCTTAAAAGTATTTATCATTCCCTCCCCATTATGGATTAATTAGGATTAAGTGATTTTAGTGAGACTTTTTTTGTACAAGTTAGAATATAGTAGTAGCATTCAAAACTTATTTGATAGCGAATATTATAGTTATTGATATAATCTTAAATAGTTTAAGTAAGAAGATCCATAACCTTTTTTTTTATATATAAAAAGTTACTAAAATCATCCAAGAGCGCAATTAGGTTTGTAGAGAGCATTATAGCTATTTTAATACCTTTTATAAATTTTTAGTAATTTTAGATTACAAGATTAATAACATTCATAATTGACGAAAATTATTAAAAGTAATAAAAACATAAGGTTACTGAATTTGTTGATAGGACTATAGCTTCTTTTTTTTTTTTATAATCTTCGCAATTTTTTTACTAATCTTAGATATGAAAATTATACTCCTCATTAAATTGATAAAATGCTACTAAATTTATTAAAGATGTTAGGTTACTAAATTACCTTATACTATAAAAATTTTTATAACCTTTATAACTTTTTTAACAACCTTAAAGAAGAACATTAACAAATGCCATTATTGATAAAAGGCTACTAAAATTACTAACAATATAAGGTTAATTACTGAATTTATTGATAACATTCAAAAACCTTTGATAACTTAAATAGCTTTTTTAAGGAACATTTGATGAGGAAATTGATAATCTTATTCTTATTCTTTTTTTTTCTTGCATCAGAAATCGATAACCTTCTTAATTGATTAATGTTTAACTTTCGTTCTTAATAGCTAGGTAGTTTTTTTAGTAAATTCAAATAAGAAAATTGATAACCTTCCTTTATTATTGAAGATAACCATAATTGTATAATAATTTAAGTTTTTTTGTTTGTTTGTTCAATGAGATTAATTATTTCAAATCTCTGTAAACTAAATGACCAGATTTTGATGATTAATTAATCAAAATTTATGAAAATGAAAAGTACGGATGTGTGAAATATATGATTTATCAATTATTAACATATGTGCAGCGCACGTGCTTTAACTAGTATATATATATATTCCACACATCCGTATTTTTCATATATATATATATATATCTACATTTTATGATTATTAATTATTAATAAAACCATTTCAATTATGTGTGTTTATTGAAACTACTTGAAATCAACTCGACAATATGATTGAGCCGAATTCGAATTTTTCTAAGTTGACTCCAAGCAATTTGCATGTGTACGTGTATTCAATTATGTGTGTCTATTGAAACTACTTAAATTAACTCGACAATAATTGAGCCGAATTCGAATTTTTCTCAAGTTAGACTCCAAATAATTTGGGTGTATAGGTGTATCATGTACACCCTTATTTGCAATAATATAACATTTGCATAAACTAGGCTTGATTGATAAGACTATAGTAAAATGGGAAACAAAAAACGTTTCAATAAATTTGTCAACTTTAGTTAGTAAGTAGCAAATGAGTTTTGTGAATTAAAACTTGAAAACTAATAATATAAATTTGGTTGTCTTTTAGCTTAATTTTGTTTGATTTCCGTATGGTCGCAATTTGTATGTTGATAATATTGTGAAAATCACAATTTTGATCTTTGTATAATATAATTACATTTTTTGAGAGGATTTTATAAGTTCATACTTCCAATTGATATAAATTATTATCATATTAATTAGTAATATTATAATAAAGTAAAGAGAGATTCATAGGTCAAATAGCATGAGGGCTAAAATAATTTATTTCGCAAGACAAATAATACTAATAAACAAGAAAATTAGTCCGCGCTTACGCTGGGGCATTATTATTTTTTTTGTCAAAGCGATGGACGTTTTCATAGTTAGTATAGCCTAATCTGCTCTTTGAACTTGGAACTTCTTCTACCCCGCCATTTCCATCAAGCAGTAAATCTACGAAAGGCGAAGTCGGCCTAAATTCAGAAGTCAGCCCTTGTTTACAGCAAAGATTGAACGAAGGGTTTGTTGTATGGCTGGACGGATTAACTCTTTCATCATACCACATAGCTGCCTTGCAGTGAGAACAATTGAAAACTCAAAACAGGGCCACCAAAGTTGTATGGTTGGAAGCAAGTTCTTGGGAAAACCACAGCTGTTCAATCAACCACATCATAAGGAAAAAAATACTTACCATTTAACAAAATACTATATAAGCTAGAAATCTTTGGCACTTACTCATAAGCAAGTTCTGGACGCGTGGCACAAAAATGGAACTGGGGAACAAAGGGAGCACCTAGATCCGGGGACGAGGAGACAATTTCTGTGCAATTATTAGTATATAATAATAATAATAATATGTTAGTACTTTTTGATCAAAATAATAAATAATATAATGATTTAAAAATTGAAGCTAATTCAACCTTTGAGTAATTCGAGATAAAAGTAAAACTATTGGTTTAACTAACAAATATAATGTTTGAGTTTGGGGTACTGCCCTAATATAGTATTTGCAAATGGATGGAGTGGCATGAAATTGGACTCTCTCAAATTTCAATAGATTTTCGGCAATACATAGCCTTATATAATTAAATTTTCTATTAAATTGATTCTATATTCATAAATTTCTTAGATGCTGCTACTCTGTTCTAAGAAATTCTATGTTCTCTTGAGAAATTCTAGTTTTTAATTAGTTTAACTTGAGAATTTCTTTTGTGTATGTGTGTTTTTTCTTTTGATACCGAGAATTTCTTGTGTATTTGACTTCCTAACATTTTACAGTATGGATAACATGTAAACTAAAAACAATGGCAGACAAAGAAAAATGAAGGAAGAAAAAGACCTTACTAATATAACGTTAAAACTGATACCAATAATGCTATGTTAGAGTTTAAATAGAACTCAGACTTCCTAAATTTTTGCAACATAATCACATGATTGATAACAACCAAATCATGACTCTAATATCTGATAACTACCATGATGTAAATAACAAATAACAAATAACAAACTCCTAAAATGACTCCAAATAATTAAACACGTTCTGCTAACATTCCCTCCCTTGAACTGAACAAAACAAGTTCATATTAAAGAATAACTTAACCCCTCCCTTCATGCCAAATTTGCCTTGCTGCAAACTCCAATCAAACTCCTTAACTTGAAGAATGATGCTGCCTTGAGGGGTTTTGTGAAGATATCTGCTGCCTGGTCTTCAGTTCTGCAGTAGCTTAACTCAATTTCTCCTTTTTCAACCAACACTCTCAAAAAATGAAACCTCACATGAATATGCTTGGTTTTGCCATGGAACACAGGATTTTTGGAGAGTTTAATGGCTGAACTGTTGTCACAAAACATTCTGGTGGCTCCTCTCATTTCCATTTTCATCTCTATAAGTGTCCTCCGCATCCAAACAGCTTGACAAACACCTGAAATTGTTGCTACATATTCTGCTTCGGTGGAAAGAAAGAGAAACTATGGGCTACTTTTTGGAACTCCAAGCAATTGCAGCAGAACCCAATTTGAAAACATATCATGTAGTACTTTTCTTATCCTCCAAACCTCCAGCAAAATCACTATCAACAAATCCAGTCAACTCATCTTGATCTCCTTTTCTGTAAAACAAACCAAAGTCAGGTGTTCCTTTTAAATACCGCAAAATTCTTTTGGCCGCAAGTAGATGCTGCTGCATAGGCTTCTCCATAAATCTGCTTATGATGCCCACAATATGCATTATGTCTGGCCTTGAAGCTATAAGATACATCAAACTTCCCACCATCTGCTTGAACAACGAACTGTTAACATATTCCTCACCTGGATTCTTCACCAGCTTCAAACTTTGCTCCATTGGTGTTGTGGCACAATTACAATCTCCCATCTGAAATCTATCTAGCACCTCATTAACATATTTCTTTTGACAAACAAAAATACCTTCCTCTGATTGAGTAATCTCCAAACCAAGAAAATGATGAAGCATCCCCAAATCTGTCATATCAAATTCCTTCTCCTTGGACTGCTTAAAGTTGTTCAACATCTCTAAATTGTTTCCAGTGAACAATAAATCATCAACATACAAACATATAATCATCATCTTATCACCATCATGCTTCACATAAAGAGTATGCTCATAAGGACATTTCAAAGAACCTTCCTTTTCAAAATATGAATCAATTTGGCTATACCAAACTCCAGGAGCTTGTTTTAAACCATAAAGAGCATTTCTAAGTCTATAAACTTTATGATCATCACCATACTTAATAAAGCCAGAAGGTTGTTCTACAAATACTTGCTCTTTAAGCTCTCCATTTAGAAATGCCGATTTGACATCAAGTTGATAAATCGACCAAGAATTCTGAGCTGCCAAAGCGATCACCATTCAAATAGTATCCAATCTTGCTACTGGTGCAAAGACTTCAGTGTAATCAACTCCATATTCTTGTCTGTAACCCTTCACAACCATGCGGGCTTTGTATTTATCAACCTCTCCATTGGGTTTAACTTTGGTTTTATAAACCCATTAAACCCCAATAGCTTTCTCTCCTTCAGGCAAATCAACAAGTTCCCAGGTGTCATTTTTTTCAATGGCTTTTATCTCCTCAGCCATCGCCTTTTGCCACTTTGCTTATTTCACAGCTTCTTCAAATAAGACTGGATCACAATCTGCAAACAAAACAAGCTGTGAAACATAATCAAAATCAATATTAGGAACACCAGTTACCTCAAAACCTTCCAGCCAAGTAGACCACCTTTTGATACGTTGGGGTCTGGTAGAAACACCAATTTCTTGCTGCATTTGCTGTTGAGATACAACTGGTTGAACAACTACTTCATCAACTTCATCATCAGGAACAACCGCTGTCTTTGACATCTCTTTCGGTGAATACCATGACCAAAATTCATTTTCATTGTACACCACATCTCTACTGATAATTAGCTTCTTTGTTGTAGGATTGTACAACTTATAAGCTTTGGATTCTTCAGTAACACCCAACAAAACACATTTCTCACCTTTGTCATCTAACTTTTTCCTTTTCTGGTCTGGCACGTGCGCATAGGCTATGCATCCAAAAACCCTGAAATAATGCACTACAGGCCTCACTCTACTCCATGCTTCTTCACGGGTGCTGTTAAGAGCTCGGGAATGACTTCTATTCAACACATGAGTACTCCATGCCACAACTTCTGGCCAAAAAGTTCTTGGCATAGAACTCCTCCTCAAAATGCTCCGAACCATATCAAGAATGGTTATGTTCTTCCTTTGTGCGGTGTGAGGAGCTGTCAACTGCCTTTTAATACCTGCATTCTCACAAAAAATTGCAAATTCATCCGAGGTGAATTCTCCTCCTCGATCTGATCTCAACATTTTGATGCACTTGCCCGATTCCTTCTCCACGAATTGCTTGAATTTCTTAAAAATCTTAAAGGCTTCAGATTTAAACTGCAAGAAGTAAACCCAAGTCTTTCTACTATAATAATCAATGAAGGTTATAAAATAGTTTTTACCTCCATTAGATGTTGGAGTAATTGGCCCACAAAGATCGGTGTGAACCAATTCCAATACATGTTGAGCTCTCCAAGCCTTCCCCTTTGGAAATGCATCTCTGTGTTGCTTGCTGAGAACACACTCTTCATAAACATCTAAAGGCTGCTCAAATTTGGGAAGACCTCTAACCATATCATGCCTTTGCAATTGCTGCAAGCCTCCAAAATACAAATCCCCAAATCGGTAATGCCATAACCAAGCCAAATCACCTTGTTCAACTGCCAAACAATTAAATTTTGAATTCTGCAAATAAACAGGAAACATCCTGTTGCTTGTCATTTTTGCCTGTACAATCAATCCAAGCTTAGCATCTTTCACCTGGAGTACTCCATTTTTAATCACAATTTCATATCCATTCTCTTGAAGTTGTCCACTGCTGAGCAAATTAGTTTTCAAATCTGGCACATACAAGACGTTTAGGATAGATGGTACCTGGCCTGAATTTGTCTGAATGCTGACATTACCTTTCTTTTTCACTTATACAGTTGAATTATCTCCAAACTTTACCGTATCAGTAAGAGTTTCATCAAATTCAGTGAAAGCTTTCTTATCCCCAGACATATGATTTGCTGCAACCAATGTCTAAGTACCAAATATACTTGGCACTTTCTTCTTTGGTATGGCACACCATCAACCAAGAAACCTCAGCTTCCTTCTCTTCTTGCTCAACGTAATTGGATCTCTCCCCTTTGCTTAGATTTGTCCTGCATTCCGACTTGTAATGACCACGTTTATGGCACCGAAAGCACTCAATGTGTGCTTTCGATTTTCCTTTGCTGCCGACACCTTTCTGCTTCTCCCATGACCATTTTCTGTCCCCTTCATAATCATTGTTGTTTTTCCCTTTCCCGTGACCCTTGCCTTTATCCGATGCTCTCGGCTTAGTTGAGACTTGTAAATCTTGTGTTTGAGCCTGCAGCAGTTGTTCCTCATTCTCTTGCCTTCTAATCTTCTGCTCATGAATCTGTAATGAGTTCTGCAATTCATCAACTGTCATTTCATCTAGATCATGTGACTGCTCTATGGCTGCAACAACAAAGTTGAATTTTGTTGTCAATGATCTCAACACGTTTTCAATGATCTTGATATTTGCAACATTGTCACCATAAATTCTAAGCTTGTTTGTTACCGCCATTGTCCTGGAGAAATAATTTGAAACCGATTCATCTGGCTTCATTTGCAAAGTCTCGAACTCACCCCTGAGACTTTGTAACAGCTGCCTCCTGGCTCTAGCATTCCCCTGGTATTTCTTCATCAAAGAATCCCATATCTGCTTTGATGTCTCCTTGTGCAAGATAGTTTCAAGCAAAACTCGATCAATGGCTTGGAAGAAATAATTCTTGGCTTTTAAATCTTTCAACTTCAAGTTGTCGGCTTCAACCTTTTGTGCATCTGTTGCAGCAGCAGCTAGTTTTGGAACTCCTGTTTCAACAACGGTCCAATACTCCTTGGACCTCAGGAAATTCTCCATCAACATACTCCAGTGATCATAGTGATGCCCATCAAAGCGGGGAATTGACGGTTGGACAAAATTATCATTTGTGGCCATTTGGAAAGGGATTTTCGAACCAAGCTTGGATACTAAATTTAAACTACAAACAATGGCAGACAAAGAAAAATGAAGGAAGAAAAAGACTTTACTGATATAACGTTATACCAATGACTTCTGCTAGGCTAGAGTTTAAATAGAACTCAGACTTCCTAAATTTTTGCAACATGGTCACATGATTGATAACAACCAAATCATGACTCCACTAATAAGACTCCACTAAATCATGACTCCAATATCTGATAACTATCATGATGTAAATAACAAATAACAAACTCCTAAAATGAATCCAAATAATTAAACACGTTCTCCTAACACAACATGATGATAATATATTCCCTCATATATTATATAGATAATCAGAAAAGAATTAAAAGGAAAATTGGATTTATTAGTTTAATTCAAGGACCCACAACAGTTTTTTGCACTTTTTTTTCTTTGGCATCAGCAGTTTTTTGCACTAGGGGTGAGCAGCGGTCGGTTCGGTCGGTTTCGATAACCATAGAAATAAGAAAAGAAAAGAATTCTCCCACATTTGAAAAAGAAAATTGATTGATTTTTTATATAACATTATTATAAAATAGCAAATTTCCAACACAAATCTTAAAACATAATATGTAGTATTAGCCGAGCAGAGTTTGAAGAAACAAAAAAACCTTAGTTGGACAAAACACAGAGCATGAAGGATAACGAAAGATGCCTGCCTTTCTTCATAGCTAGAATTGCCTGAAAACAAAAACATTGCATGAAGCCATGAATGATGATTTAAAATGGCTTAAACCTATTCAAGCTTGGAGGCTTAAATTCGATTTGGGGGGAATTTAGATTTAGGGTTCTTGTTTCAATGGAAAAGGAAAACTTAAATTCGATAGAATTAATTGAAGAAACAGAAGAGATGAAGAGAAACTTAAGTTCTTAACAAAATTTTGATCGAAATCTAGATACCAGAAATTTGAAGGGAAGGAAGAAGGAAGAAGAGTTGCCGCAGAGAGGAAGGAGAGGTTTTATGGAAAAGAAAAAAAAGAAAGATTAGGTATTTATATTACATATATTATTATATAATATATATTTATTTTATTATATATTATTTCAGATTAATATATATATTAATATATTATAAATATTTAAAATAATATATATCTATGCGGTCGGTTTTCGGTAGAAAAAATTTCTGCCGAAAACCAACTGCCTAAGCATATTAACATTCGGTTTGGACCGACTAAACCGACCGCACAGCCAAACTACCGTGTCAAGGCAAAACCGATGTCAATTTTGGGCGGTTCGGTCGGTCTAAACCGCCTAATGCTCACCCCTATTTTGCACTTATACAATTGAATTAATCTTAAAATATCATCCGTCTCTCTCTTTCTTTCTTTTTTTTTTTTTAAAAAAAATCTAGCATCTGTCTCTTTATCTCCCATAAGATAACTGACAATACAATGGTAAGTGGTAATTCTCATAGAATAAAAATTAATCCTAATGATTGATTGGAAGGATCTCAATATACTCTAAATGAAAATTTGAATTCGGGTCTTATGAATAGAGAAAATAAAAGTCGAAGGGTTTTAATCATAACCTAACCGGAGTATTTATAACACAAAATAAGATCACTACCAAAACATGAAAGAGACAAATAAAAAACTCTCATAGATAACTCCAAGGTCAAATACAAGTCACTATCAATCTCTCGTAGAAGAAATGAATATATTAAACAATAATTAAAACAATACAACATTTTTAAAACAAAAAAAAAGAGGGTTTCAGGTTAGAGAAGTTACATGTTGTCCACAGCACCTAGTATTTTTCTTTTGTTTAATTCAATCATATAGCATACAATTACTTGTATTGGTACTTGTATTGGAGTAGAACAGAAATTTTAAAATCTCTCAAAGTCTATATAAACAAATTCAGGGAAGTGAGGTGAGAGTTATGTCATAAGTTTATCAAGAAAGAAATTGAAAATGAAGAGAAAAAGGGAAATGGAAAAAAGGACAGAGTTAAGGTCTGCCATTGAAGAGCTTTCTATGATAGCCAAAGTTGATATTCCTGCTGGAGAAAATCTTACAAGAGCCCAGATTCCAATCAAGCCTTTTCTTCATGTCTGCACTTTGATTCTTCAAGTTCTTGGTCAGTTTTTCTTCTTCTTCTTTTCTTGTCTCTTCAGTTCAGACATGTGGGTCTATCAAAATATGAACTAATTTGTTCTTTTGCAGATAAGATAGGCCCAACCATGGCTGTCCTTAGACAAGACATTTATCAAAATATCCAGGTTGATAGTTTACCACAGCAGCAGCATAATAACAAAGCATCTTTTTCTTCTTTTTAGGATTTCCCATTCAATGTTCATACTTGATGACTTTTCTTGCATGATAAGTGATGACAACAACACCCCTTGTGACTTCTCAACTAAACTTGCTTTATTTTTGTCATTTCATAAATTTTCTTCATGGGCATTTCTGTCAATGTAAGGACATATATATGTTTGTCATTTTCATGATTATTTGAAATTCTCTGTTTTTCATCTCCATTTATAGAGATTGGAGATTCTGTGCGAATCCGATCCTGCAAAGTATTCAAATTTGATCGAGGTGTTGAAAAAAGAAGAGAGTGAAGGCAATGCAAGAAAGAATAGCAGCTGCAGTAAAGCTTTTCTCTGGCTTACCAGGTAACCACATATTCCACTTTAGACTTATTATAACTCTACCACAAAAAAAGAAACTGTGAATCCATAATTTTCTGCCACTCATTGGACAAAAGTTTAATGGAAGTTAGAATCTGCAATACCTTAACCTTCTCTGTTAGTAGATACTTACTATGTTGTGATTTTGTCTTCTACTTATAGCAGCAGAGACAAGCTGTTCTTTTTTACCAATTTTAATTGTCCTAGTTGAATTTTCCAAGATTATGCTGTTTTCTGTCTTTGACCATGTTTCTGTGTTCAGGTCAATGGATTTTATGGTTGCTTTGCTACAGAGATCGGTGAAGGATCCTTGGCAGAACATGGAACAAGTAGTTGAAGAATCCTATAATTTAACTTTGAAGCCATGGCATGGATGGATTTCTTCAGCTGCTTTTAAGGTATATATTTAGGCACTAATTGCAACAAATGTTTTTACAGTCAAGTGTTAAATGCTTTCCTTAGATATCAGGACTGCCTACCATTGTTTCACTTACCACATTATGTAAGTCATCAATTGTACGCATCACTATCGAGTCTTGTGATTAGAGAAAACCATTGCTAGAAGAGCTTTACTCCCATAGTAGACAAACTCGGCTGGAACAAGGTTAACTTGAAAATATACCCAAAAAAGAAAAAAAAAAAACTATGTCATTGTCACATTAGCTCACAGATTTGAATTTTGCAGGTGGCGCTAAAACTTGTTCCCGATAACAAAACGTTCATCAGTCTCCTTATGAAAAAAGATCAAAGTTATGACAACCTTAAAGAGGATATGCAAACCTTAATTTCGTTACTTGTTCCTATGCTAGAAGAGCACCACTCTATCCTGGTGAGGATTTCTGTCAATCTTACTCATAAGCCAATTATTATCTGCCTTTTACTACTTTGTTTGATCATCAATTTCTTCATTCTGCAGAAATTTTATCGGTTGGATAGGTTGAAGTCTACTTAAGGAGAATATATGGGGAGGAAAAGGGCAAGAACAAACATATAGAGCTGGGTTATCCTATATATGTAGCATCTAGTCTTCTCTTTTGTTTAAAAACATACCAAATCTGTAAATAGCCTTGTAAGTTTTAAGGAAAATCAGTTGTAACAGCTACGTTTTGTAATGTATATAGAGAGGATTCACCAAATTGGTCTTCTTTTCTTTGCACAAATACTTGCATCATCAAGGAGCTTGGAAAGCGGAAAATGAAACTGCTTTAACTGTGGTCAAGGTCAAAACTTGTTTGCAACAGAAATTCTGCTAATTTGGAACTTTAATATGGAAGAATAATGTTGTTAAGGATCTCAAGTATCCAAATGAATTTTGTCGAAGAGTCCCATGGAATCGATGCCCAAGTTAAGGCCAGTAGAAGCAGAAGAAGGGCGAGGAGGGTGATGATGTGCAATGAGAGCTGCAACCAAACCAGCATTGCTTGCTATGCTTGGTTCTGTGAACCATGGCTTGTCCCTTTGGTCAGAGAAGTCATCAAGTTGATCTGGTCCAGCTACCATTGCTCCCAAAAGTATATTTGGATTTTGATCTTGAGAGTGAAACCATCTCTCTCCTTCATTACAATCGTGGAATTGCCCGTCCCAAGGAATCGATGCACTCCTGTGGTGAACTTGTGTTGGAAAATGTTTACCATACCCAACCATGTAGCTCATCTTCCTAGGATTATCTCCTAGAATGTAATTAATCTGTCAAAAATGTAATTACTTAATAAATCATGATCATTAATTAGGACCTGCAATTGCAATTTTTGTTGTTGACAGATAAAAACTTGCCTGAGAAATGGAGAAGCTCTGTAACATTTCCAAAGAAAAACCATCATTGTCACAAATCCCACCCGATTTACCAAGAATAGTAAGGTAATCATTGTATAATTTACTCAAGAAAGATGCTGTTGCTGCAAACTGGAGTGGTTCACCATGATCAGGCCTTAAGAGGATCAATCCACCTATAACAAAGTGTCATAAGTTTACATCCATTTCCATAAGAATATATACATGAAAAAAATTCATCATATATACCAGGTGTTGTGTTGAAAATTTTCCTTGAAAGATAAGAACATATAAGTTGATCAGTCATGTTGGAGGATAATGCCAATGCATTCTCATAGGGGAATCCAGGATCACGAAAGAACCGAAGTCTTGTTAACAAAACCTATAAAATCAAATAGAATTTGATATCCATGATTAATGCATCAAATCAAATATAGAAACAGCATAAAATGTTGTTATTTTTGCTCAAGTTACCGCATTGGCAGTAAGCTTATTATTCCAATAGAAAACCCTTTTGTCAGCTATTGTTTCATTATTAGCTGCTGCAGCAAAGTTTGTAGTGGCATATTCAAGATAAGTTGGGTTCCCAGTAGCAAAGAACAACCAAGTTGCTCCCCAAACCAACTCATCTTTATACCCAGATGAGTTATAGAAGTTTCTTGCTTCTCCTCCACAAGCATTCATAGTGGTGTAAGTTGCAGCTTTGTTAATCTGCTCTTCCTTGTCTGTAATCTGAAACAACTTCTCCGCCGCCTTAATTAGTCCCTCTGAGTATTTCTTGTCATCTTTGAACACCATTGAAGCTGCTGATAGTGCTGCAACAATTTCCCCTGCCAAATCAGAAGCCCTTTCATCACAAACTGAAACAGGCCTCTTATAGTTCATGTCTTCAGGCCTTTGCCAGCAATTCATGTCATTAGGAACTTTATTTTCCGTGCCATTACCGGCGCTTCCAACCTAAAATGGTACATCAGGTAAAAAACAATCTCCAATTCTATCATTAATTATAGATTTCAGGTACATAATTCATTTAAAAAAAAAAAAGCTTGCCTGTGAAAACAGAATTGTGGGATCAGTAGTTTTATTGGGAGCGACAAAGACCTTGAGCAAGTAGTCACTGCCCCATCTGATAACATCTTTGATATGATCAAGCTCACCTATATCTGCATACTTGTAATGATATTCAATCACCGACCAACTCAGCAGAGTGATGGTATATGCTGTAGGGAAAGTAAACTTTATGTTGTTTCCAGAATCATAAAATCCACCCACAAGATCACCATGGCTTGAATTCCCATCATTCAATCCTGAATTCCCTCGAAATTTCACAGGGCTGTTAGTTGGATAAACCCCAGCTGCAGAAACAAAATGTAAACTCATCAGTTTTTGCATTCCATTTACTATGTATTAATAATGACTGAATACAAAATTCTTACACTTTTGTGCATCAAAGAATGTTATGGCTTGGTTAACTGCAACAGTGAGATTCTTTGAAGCCCCATGGTGATGATTCTTGTGAGGCAAAAAATGCAGAAGCAGACCAAGTGCCAGGATAAGCAAAGCAAGGGTCAAGGAGATGTAAAGGAATCGCTTGTAGTGTGATTTATCTGTGATTACAAGCTTGTAATCATAAGATTTAGACAAGTGAGAAGGAAGGGAATCATAGCCAATTGAGGACTGTGGAAGAACATCCAAGTTAAGTTGTATAGAATTCCATTTGCTTGCTGAAGGAAGAAGCCTGCCTGCCTCTGAAATTGTATGAACAAACCTTACAGACTGCCTTTCTGCATCATTTGCCATGGACATGGTTGATGATATGAAGAAGCTAGCTAGTTTCCAGGAAAGGGTTTTTCCGGAGAAAATAAGAGAAACAACAATGTTGGATTCAACGTACCAATCTTTGTTTAATTATAATTTTGGGTTTTGGTTTTCTCTTGGCTCATCTGTTAGCATATACTTCTATGTACAGTTGTTCCTTTCAAAGAAAATCTTAATTTATGATGACGACATAATTGCTTACTCTAAGATCCGAGATAGAAATAGAATTCTATGGCCATTCGCTTGGTAAAAAAAAAAAGAAAAAGAAAGAAAAAAAAGAAAAAACCCAATTTTCTTAATGTTAACGTCTTAATCAAAACAGAAAGGGGGAGATTAGCTTAAGATAGAGCTCATGAAATTATAAGATAGATTAAAATTATCATCATCTAGGTGATAATATCTCATTTTGATGATACATAAAGAAATTATAATCATCTCCTAGATAAATTATTAAATTATAAATTCATCTTCCTTTCGTTCAAACAAATAAATATACTTGCATATTAATTACTGGGCTTCTGCCAAAAAAAAATTTACTAGGCTTTTGCCCGCGCTTGCCACGGGATTTTTGTTTTGTTTTGTTTTTTTTCCCTTTTAGCTCAAAGGAATAAATGAATCAATCCACATCACAATGAGTAAAGAATATTGAGAACTGAACTAGAAACTCTTTCGATGATCGGCGATGAGAGAAAAAGAGATGTTAGATAGTAATATTTGATTTTGCTAATTTTGTGAATTAAACCCATACTGTACATTTCTTGCCCAAAAAAAAACCCATACTGTACATTTATTTGTTCATACATTTTGCAAATAAAATAAATTTCTAGCGATGAACGATTCTAGCAGTGCTACATTGTGCACAGAACATGTTACATATACTAGGTATGGCCCGCACTTCGCCGCAGGCGTGGGATTTGGAAGAAGGGCCAAGGAATGCCTGGTGAATCTGGTTTGTTGTCATCGAGTATATAGTCTCTTGATTGCCGTTAAGTTGTTTGTTTGACTTGAGGGGGGTTTTCTTTTGGGATTGAATATTGGTTGACTGAAAGCAGATGGGTTGCAAACCAATAAAGTTTCGAGATCAAGTGTTATAACTTCTATAACTTCAGATATCTTAGGAATTAACTAAATAAATAATTATAGCGGAAACAACAAAGCAAATTTTCTTGTGGACCTATGCCACAAATCTTCACTATCAAATCAATAAATTCCAACCAACAATCATAACAATCTCTCTAGTAAACTCTCAATCTAATCAACCCAAAACCATGAGTGATTCTCTCACAACAACATAAAGCCATCTCAGCTTTTTTTCTCTCTTACAATCTCTCAAAAAAAAAAAAAAACTAAACATAAACTGCTTATTTATAAGCTAATTGCTCAATTAAGGGCAAAACGTCTACGGATCGGCCTAATTTGGGGTAGAACCTTTCAATTGGATCGATTTGGGGCAAAACGTTACGAATTGGCATCAAATAGGGGCAATCCGTCAATTTAGATGTGCAGTATGTTGCATGCGTTTGGGGGGTGTGTTAATGCTTATTATGCTGACGTGGCTATTTAATTTCGAAATAAAATGAATTTTAAACTAAATTAATTTCAATTAGGCAGAAATTAAAAATAAAAAAACAAAAATTCTGCAGCTTCAAAACGCACAAATAAAATGTTTAGGGTTAGCTTCTTTTGGGCCAATCTCTTCATTTTCATTCTGTTGTTAAAAAAAAAAAATTTGTGTCTCACAGCCGCTCAAAGAACAGCAAGAAGCGCGGCCACGTGAGCGCCGGACATGGTCGCATCCGAAAGCACCGCAAGCACCCTAGAGGTCGCGGTAACGCCAGAGGTATGCACCACCACAGGATTCTCTTCGACTCCCTCATCGTCAACATCGACAAGCCCTGGTCTCTCGTCCCAGAAGACGTCAAGGCCAAAGCCAACAAGGACTTGGCGCCGATGATCGATGTGACTCAGTTGGGGTACTTCAAGGTCCTTAGAAAGGGTGTTTTGCTCGAGAACAACCCATCATTCTTCCTATCGATTAATGGTTGGGTTTTGTGTTCTTGATTCGTTTTGTTGTGTTGATTTTGAGTAATAATTGAAATGGGTTTGTGTTGATTTATGGTTGGGGTTATGGGCTTCTGGAAAAGTTTTGTTTTATGAGTTTTTCGGTTGAATTGTTTATGGGGTTTTCGATGTAAATTAGGATTTCAGAAGCTCTCCTCGATGTTTTTCGATGTTTATGGGTTGAATTGTTTAGGGTTTGTTCATCATTTAATTTGGGACTTAGCGTTTCAAACTTAAAATGGAAAGGGAAACAAAAAAAAAGTTGTTTTATGAGTTATTGGTATGAATTCTTTCTAGGTTTGGGGTTGAATAGTGAAGAATTTTAGTGATTTCTGTTTTTTGTATAATGTTGCTCCTGATCCTAGTTAGCCCTAGTTTATCAACATCAAAGCTATTTGTTCATGGTGCATTTGTTTGCGCCATGAACACTTAATCAATATTAGTTTTTTTATATTTGCTATCTAATTTCTTAAGTTAAGCTACATTAAAGAGCAAAATAGGGTATAAAACAGAAATTAGGAATATGCTAAATGTTTTAAAGCCAATTTTTTCCTTTTCTTTTTTTTCTTTTTTTAAAAACCTTTTTAAATACTTTTTAATAATTAAAAAATATTTTTTTATTAACTTAACGGTTCCGTTACCCTCTAACGGCGTGTTTCTTTCACTCTCGCAAAATGTTTTGCCCCTAATTGACGGTCTGCCTCTAATTGACGGGAATTGGAAACGTTTTGCCCCAAATAGACTAAATTGAAACGTTATACCCGAAATTAAGCCGAACCAGAAACATTTTACCCTTAATTGAGCAATTAGCCTTATTTATACTAACACAAACTTGGACTCCAAGAATCCCTTTCTTATTAGGATTCTTGTCTACCAATCAAAAAATCTATAAAATCCTAATCCAAATCTAATTAAGAATTGGGTCAAAATCCTAATAATCTCCACCTTGACTCAAATTCCTTCATCAAAGGTTAATTGCTCCACCCTTTAACTAAATCGACAAAAGTGACTTTCTTCTTTGTTGGCAAATCCACATCCTTCTTCTCAATTTGATGTGAAGATACCGATCCATCTCCTCTAATTGTACTTCTAATCAACTCACACAAATTCTTTAAATTCTTCACTCCTTTCATCACAATCATCAAACCTTTGGTGATCTTCAACCCTCCACCTCGATAAGAATATCCATAACCCAAACTATCCAACTTTCCAAGCGAAATCAAATTCCTTGTAAAGTTTGAAACATACCTCACATTCCCAAGCATCTTGACACTCCATCAAGCAAACGAAGTTTCACACTCCCAACACCTTCAATTTTTTCTTCACCATTATTAGCCATGTAAACAGGCTTATCACACTTCTCAAGCTTCGAAAACCATTCTTTCTTTGTGTAAATATATATGTTCAGAACAAGCAGAATCAAACACCCACATATTTCTAGTATCTTTCTTTTCTTCTTGCACCATCAAAACAACATCTTTATCAGAATATTCCTCACTATCAGCAGCAACAACATTAACACCACCCTTATTATTCTCTTTAGATTTCATGAAATTTCCCAAATCTTCCATTAACTTCTTGCAGTAGGCTTTTATGTGCCCCATCTCATGACAATAATAGCACTCCTTGCTACTCATATCTACCCTTGGCCTCGAACCTGATCTTCCTCTTTCATTGAATCTATTCCTCGATCTTGCATCAGTCTTATATTTTCCATAAGTTCTTCCACGCTCCACCGTGAGAGCACCATTATCTTCATCTTTCTTTTCAGTTTCTTTCAATCTATCATACTCAAAAATTGCAGAAGTCACATCTTGCAAGCTCAAGGTTTTCCTACCAACCATCAAAACTCTAGTCATAGGATCATATTTGTCGGTAAGAGAATTAATCAACAAAACTGCTTTATCAACCTCTTTCATTACTTCATCCACACTTGCCAACTGATTAACCAATCTATTGAACTCGTTTAAGTGTGCCAATAAACTTGTTCCCACCTTCATCTTCAATCCAAATAATTCTTTTTTCAAACACAACATATTAGTAATCGATTTTGACATATAAATCGACTCCAACTTATCCATCAACTCCTTTGGATTTTTCACATTAAACACATCATATTTAATTTCAGTAGCAAAAGACAAACGAATTGTACTTACTGCTTTTCGTTGAATATCTCTCCACCAGTTCTTATTCAGCGCTGCAAGCTTATCAGTTTCAAACACATCTCCCAATCCTTGTGTACTAACACATCTGTTATCGTACTCTTCCACATCTGAAAATTATTCGCTCCATTAAACTTCTCAATCTCAAACTTCAAAGCTGATCCGCTGCTGGTGTCTGCCATCTCTAATCAACCAGGCTCATGATACCACTTTTTGTAACTTCAGATATCCCAGGAATTCACCAAACAAATAATTAAAGCGGAAACAACAAAACAAATTTTCTTGTGGACCTATACCATAAATCTCCACTATCAAATCAATCAATTACAACCGACAATCATAACAACTTCTCCAGTAAACTCTCAATCTAATCAACCAAACACCATGGGTGATTCTCTCACAACAACATAAAGCTATCTGATCGTTGTCGTCAAACAATCATAAAATAAACACCTAACAAACTTTCTCTAACAGGTAGATAGGGCAAGTCAGGATCGATCCCATAGAGAAGACTCAGTCTGAATTAACTGTCACAAGACAACCAAGAAGAAAACGGATTAAAAGCAATAGATTATAAAGAAAGCAATAGGGTTGTCACGAAAAATAATTAAATAGAAAACAATAAAATAAAGGCAATACTTCCCCATTTATCCCCACTTAAGCAAAAATTAATTATAAAAACTATGAATCATAGATCAAAACAAATCAATTTATAAGCACCATAAACATGTCTTTGGCAAGGAATCAGAATACTATTTATTCTTCTTCATCCTAATCCATAATCAATTATAAATCAGATTAGTACTAGTTATTCCTAATCAAACATCTTTTATCAATTACCAAAATTAGCTACTAGTTATTCACCAATTAAAGCAATCAATAAAGCATTAAGATCAATAGATATACCAAACATAAGTTGATGATTACTAGTTATTCATCACAACTTAAGATCAATTCTTAACCCAATTCAATACTTCTTCATTGAATATATCAAATCTTTACTACTCAGAATTAGATTCAATTACTAGCTATTCACCAAATCTAATCTAGCAGAGATTTAATTAACCAACTAATTAGGTTGTGCCTTCCTAACAAACAATCAATTAAACCTATTCAATAGACTCAGGGTTAGCATCGAAAACTTGTTTATCAAAGAGATTAATTCATCAAATCAAATCCAGCCAATCATACATACATGGAAGAATCGACATATGCATGATAGATTATCATCAATTCATCTATCAATTGATATAGAATTAAAGCACAAGATCTCACCATAGGTGTAAAATAATTAATTCATAACTCAAGGGTTCAAAGGGAGAAAATATTAAAGAGAACTACTCACTCATGATTGAAGCAATCATGAGAGACATACTTGAAGATGTCGACAAGGGTAAGAACCCTAAAGAAGTTGACACAACCAAGGAAATTCTCCTTAGTCAACTTGCTTCTTGTGTTCTTCAATTGTGCAATTGTGAATTATGACAAATCCTAAGATAATCTTACGTATTTATAGGCAAAGCTAAGACACATCCTACCCTTATGACAAACAATATCAACCCTTAGATGAGGCGGCAACAAGGGCAAGATAGACATCTACAATCTAGTCCTAATTCATCTAGGAATTTCATCAACTTTGTCTCCAAGTAATGAGCTTTGATTGGTTGAAGTAGATCATCATTAATTAGCATCTTCAATGGCCAATTAGAGTGCTCCACATCATCAATTATGGTTGCAAATTCCGTCCATAGCTTCTTCAAGTCAGTTCAAACAATTCCCAAGTCAATTCGTATAGTTGGTCAAATCTGTCCAGAAAATTCAAGGGCAAAATCGACATTCTTCCCATCAAAATTAGCTCTCGAGGTCAAAAGCAAAGTTGTAGAGCTTGAAGTCAATTTTCCAACGGTATATCATATGCATTTTTCTGAGCTCTGAATCAAAAGATATGATTTTTCTACCGAAATTGCACTTGTGAATCCTTCTTTGACTAGGATTTGAAATTTCTCCAATATATACTATATATTATTTTTAGTGACTATGGAAATTACTTAAAGGCCAAATTGAGGATTAATGTGGTGCCTCCTTTTGGCTTTTTTGGTCTTTTCTCACTTTTCGGGTGACTAAAAAGGCCCTCGATGAATTTCCTCCCTTACGTTTCCTACTGTCCTTTTTTGTAATTTACTATTTTTATATTTATGATTAAGTGTGTTTTAATTACATATTAATTGTGTGTGGATATTAGGATTTACCGGTTCAACTCCTCTGTTGGAATTCCAAAAGATTGGTGCTATAAATGTATTTGCAATAATGGTTGATTCATGGGTAATCTATTGACATTCCAGTTCTGTTTTCCTTTCGTCTTCATTTCTATTTGGGTGGGTTTCTTCTTCCCTAACATTTTTCTGAATTGGTTTCACATGGACTCTGTTCTGTTTCCTAAAATTTCCAGGTGGACGTTGATAAGATCCTTCCATTTAATTTAGTAGTGCCTTAGGATGACATAACCTAAAGTGGGGAGCTTTCACTTCTCTCCGCAACATTTTGAGGTAAATCTGGATTTATTTGTTGATTATATTATTTGATACTTAAATTTAACATTTCCTTATTCCTCTTTTATTTTACAATTTTTTTTATTTATCATTCGACTACATGCTCCTTGACTACAAAAAATTAGGCCTTCCTTATGCAGAAGCCAAATTCTTCCACCTATCCGAGTTCATTAATTTAACAATTGCAATCAAGATTAAAAAATGACCGTAGCGTACTATGTTTTTTTTAGATAATCAACATACATTTCAAGCAACAATTAATGTTAGCTTTATTTTGAGAATATTAGCTTTATTTTGATGAATTACCTAGAGATGAAGTAGAATTTAGTTAATGTACTTTTAGAATGAAAAAGAGGTCATGCGTTTTGTTTTATATATGCGAATTATTTGTTTCGATGTATGAGTTCTCCTAACTGATTAACTTACAGCCAATGCATACCTTCTTACTAACCGACTTAAACAACTACAAAAAATATAGGTCTAATAAGAAGATGACTGCAGCGCAAGCGCATGCCGCCCTGCTTGTCATTAATTATTTACTGCATCATAATTGCTGATTGGACTTGAAACTCTTCTTTGGGCATTAAGATATGCGAATTGGGCCTAGAGAAATCAAATTTGGATCTTCAATGATTCAAGCTTCCTTTAGGGCTTAATGGGCTCAATGGGTTCACTGGGCTAAAAATGGCCAAAATTAGTAATTTCTCCAAATTGATCCAAAATTGCTCCAAATCTTTATAATCTTAAACACTGGCTCTAAATGGTCCTGAAAACACAAATATGAGAAATATGAGGGTAAATAGATACTTATGACTACCAAAACAAGGCAAAATCATATAGAAAATAAGCATTAAATTAGGTCTTATCACTATCTCATCTTTTTTTCTCTCTCACAATCTCTCACACACAAAAAAACTAAACATAAACTGCTTATTTATACTAACACAAACTTGGACTCCAAGAATCCCTTTCCTATTAGGATTCTTGTCACCAATTAAAAAATCTATAAAATCCTAATCCAAATCTAATTAGAAATTGGGTCAAAGTCTTAACACCAAGAATATAAATGAAGTATTAATATAGCAGGAAGCAACTGGAAAAGTAAGAAAAACATGAGCAAACAGCATAAAGAGAGAAAAAGATGTCAGGATAGCAAGAGAAGCAAAGATAAAAGCATACCAAGCCAATAAAAGTAAACAGTGCAGCTATTTAAACGCACGCTAATAACAATTATAAAAAAAATTGCAAAACAAAACAAAAGAAGTATGAATACTGACCAAGATAGCAACACCACAAGAGAAGCACAAGACTGTCAAGTAACTCCGAAACTGCCTGCACAATCTACATAGCAAGAGAATACCATCAATTGTCTCCCAATGAATATAACAACACTTTTGTAGCATCAAAATGAGATATTGGATCCACTAGAATCTTTGGTCATACAATAAATTTCATTCAAATCAGTGCACCCTCACATTGATTATGGAATCAGGGATAAACCACTGTCCTCCTTTTCTAAATTAGAGCTTAAGTGAGCATAAACCATGCTATTCAGGTTTGTATCTCGCGACATTCTGTCATCAAGTTTAAAGAGGAATTTACTTGCGACTAAAACAGAAATAAGAATGTCATATTCTCGACTAAATACCATACGATAAAATGACTTGGAAACCCAAATCTTGGCTGTACATAATAATCTCCATTCAAGTGAGATGCATAATTAAACCCAAAAGAATTAATAATCTGAAGCTTTAAAAACATATGAATCATCAAACAGTAAGCACAACCTTAGAGGCAAAGGTAGAGAAAGAAATTCAGCGTTCCAAGTATGGGCAGGCACTCGACCAAAATAGAAAGATCATGCTATGAGCAATGACCTGAAAAAACTGCATAAGCATAATACCAAATAGTTAGAGAGCAAGGAAGTTCAAAAAGTTTTCACCCCTGCCAGTAACAAAAGTTAGCATAAGGGAGACTTCTTTCTAAAGACCAAATTTAAAAGATTCAAGGATAGCTAGAAATAACAGAGCAACTGCACAACGGAAACATGCCAAGCAAACCATTTGAACCTCAAAATCAATCGCTTTAATTAACCAAATGGTTATTATGGTCAGTTGATGTTCCCTAAACTGACACTTACTAATTTAATCTGTATTTTTCAAGGCACAAAAGACATAAGAAAAATAAGTCTAAAAGTTCATTAAAGCTTACTCAAAAGGTAGGCAACTTCCAAGAAGTTGGAATTCTCAGCGAATCCTTCAATTGGGTAACCTCTGTATCTAAGAAACCAGTCATCTCCATTAGAATAAGGGAGACTTCTTTCTAATGACCAAATTTAAAAGGTGTAATGATAGCTAGAAATAATAGAGTAATTGTACAACGGAAACATGCCAAGCAAACCATTTGAACTTCAAAATCAATCGCTTTAATTAACCAAATGATAATTCTTGTCAGTTGGTGTTTCCTAGACCAAGATTTTCTAATTTAATATGTATTTTTCAAGGCAAGGAAGACATAAAAAAAAGTCTAAAACTTGATTAAAGCTTACTCAAAAGGTAGGCAACTTCCAAGAAGGTGGAACTCTCAGCCAATCCATCAATTGGGTAACCTCTGTGTCTAAGAAACCGGTCATCTCCATCAATATAAGAAATCGAGGATCGAACTGGAGCTGCGTGAGGGTATCATAAACAATGGTCAAAGTTAAACTTGTGTGACCAATAAAGTCAACGAGTGGACAAACAAACCAAATGTGACAGAGGGAGTAGTGCTACTAACTTTCCTTGATCAGAAGAATTAAGGATGTCAGCCATGTCTATATCTACCGGTGAACTCACTTGCCATCAAGCAGTGAGAATTTTTTCCCACCATGTAATGTATGCAATGCTGGGAAAATGTCCGTTTGAACACGGTAGCCCGTTTGAACACGGTAGCTCTTTCTAGACATCATTCCAGCAGGGGAACAATCAGCTGTTTTGAAATGGGGGTCTCTAGTTCCATCATGTTTGTGACAGCCACTGCAACAATGGAACAAACTGCTGGTACGAGACCTAACCCGTATCTCGTAACCGAAAAATAGACATTTGTTGAATAGTTTCCCACACCTCTAGGCGTGGTACCTGTGTCAAAGTTCACGTGTTAAATAAATTTTCAGTGCAGCCAATGCTACCATATGAGAAACAATCTTTCCAACGAGTGATTGAAGATAAATAAGAAGAATACGATTGAACAATAATTAAAAAGTTTATGGATGACCATCTCAAGCGACTCGAACGCTATATATAAGAATAGAAAGGAGCCGAAAAGAGTTAATGGCAACAAAAGTTTCATACAAGTGCAGATGTAGTCTACAAACTGGACAATGCAAATTAATCACAACATTTCATGTAAAGTGAACTGGACACCACTGGCCGTGTACGCTGCAAATTAATCACAACATTTCATGTAAAGTGAACTGGACACCACTGGCCGTGTACGCTGAAATTTCTAAAATGTTGTACATGATGTTCAAAATTCTTATGTAAAATACCAAGGGAATGTAAATTTATACCCACAATCTCAAAGCATGTAGCTACTAGCCTAGAATAGTTTTGTGATACAGCTTAGCACGCAAAGAAGATTACACCGTTCACAAAAATTACGGAAGATTCCTAACATCACTTTCTATTACAAACCGAGAGATAGAAATGAGGAAGCATGTCTACTTTAGTTGTTCCCTTTTTTCTTTTTTCTTTTTTCTTCTTCATTGTTCTTTAGGAACAATATAGGGAGGGAGGAAAAGTGGAATGAAGAGACGTGGAAAACAGTAAACACATTGAAATGTGACAAAAAACTTACTTTGAAAGGATTGAAGAACAAATAAGGCAAGGCCACATGAGATTTTGTAACACCCTAGTATTTTATTGATATTACATTTTAACCATGCCTTATGAAAAGTATTAAATTGAAAAAATCCTATAATTATTAAATTTAAGTGAATAACTACAAAACTTATGAGGACTTAGTAGCAAAATAGCTTTTACTATAAATATATCTTTTTAGCACTAGCCTAACTATCGGGTTACTTTCCCAATTTCTTACCAAAGGAAAGTGGTAGTTAGTAATAAAGTAAATTGAAGAAAGAAAGAAGTAGAAGACACTAGAAGGAAGAAGCAATTAAGGAAGGAAGAACGACTGATTAAAAGAAAGTTTGCCGTGGGTTCCTTTGCTTTTGCCAAAGTGAATAGCAAACTCTAAATTGGATTTTACGGTGAGTTAAGGTCTTTGATTGCTCTAAGATTCTTGGGTTTTATGACTAAAGATACGAATTAGAAATTGAAGAAAGAAGTAAGGATTGATGACTTACATATTTTATTGAGTTGGTGAGTATGTGTTATTTTTGGGTTGGATTTATGAACTTTACTATAAGATTTATATATGGGTAGAAAGCTTATCATTTCTACTTTGCAAATAGCTAAATATATTTTGGGTTGTGAGTTGTCAAGTGAAGATATGGTTAATTTGGTAAGGATGGTTGGAATTGTAAGAAAAGCATACCAAGGGTAATTTCGAAAATTCACTGTATATTCTCTCTCATGGGTTACATCATGATTCTTATATCATTGGAAAGGTCTTGGAGTCTAGTGTCCAAATCTTTTTACGGATCTCGATTTGGAGTTGTGTAGTAAAAGTTATGAATTTTTAAGTATAGTTGAGTTAATCTAGTTGTCAAGTTATATGGTTCTAGAGTATTTAGCTAGTTAGAATGCTTTTGTTGCTTAATAGCTTCTAATAGTTAAAATAGATGTTAATATAATATATATATGATTGTTTTAGTCATCTAAGTGTTTGGGGAAAGGCCGTATTAGTTGGTGCAAGGCTGTATTTGTTGGAGACAGGTAAGTCAAACTCCACACATTCCTTTGTTTTCAAAAATATATACGTAAGTTTTCAAATGAGTAAAAATGTTTATTTATCTATTTTCGTATATGGAAAATGGGGTCAAGCATGTGATTATTTTGTTGTTTCCTATATAAATGATGAATATTGGTTTGTGATAGGGCTGCTCAACGGTCGGTGTCGGTGGGGTCGGTCGGTGTACACCCTGAAAACCGACTACACCGACGGATTTTTTTGGACACCAACCACCGACCCGAATATGGGAAACACCGCCTTAACTAAGATCCGACGGTGTCGGTTTATTCGATCGGTGTAGGCGGCTTTAACAGAAAAAAAATGCTAAATCAAATCAGTTTCAATCGGCTCATATATGCAAAATCAACACTCCTTTTATCCGTAGAATAACAAGTCTGCAGTCTGCACTTTCAATTCTTCATATGAACAATTTATACTCTTTGCTTGTGAAAGTAGAAAATTAGAAGCAACAACAAGAAAAGATTGAAGTCTAAGAAAACAAACCATTGATGCCAAAAAAAAAGGAAAACAAACCATTAATATATATATCAACTCCACATTCATATGTCTAATATTTATAAATGTTTGAAGATCTTTCATGGTCATTACAATATCAATAGAAAGGAAAATCAAATTGAAAATGGACATGCAACATGTTTAGATAAACCAGAGTCAAATAAAAGTGTATATATATTAATTAATACTTATAGTTACACTTAACTAATTTGAAGGAAAAACGAGTTAGGGTTTTAAAATTTTGAATTGGGGATTTTGAAAAAACCTAAAATCTAATTGGAAATTGGGTTGCCTAAATCCCAAAAAAGGAAATAAAAGGCCAGAGGAAACGTGTTTAAACAACTTTAGATGAATATTACCTAGTCAGTCCAATAAGCAGCGGGTTCCAAGTAGCAACTTTTGCTAGAGAAGCTCTCTTTTGAGTTGATTATTCACATCGGATTCTTTCGCTAAATCGCCTGGAGGAGAAGAAGAAGAAGAAGAAAGTCTCAATCGAATGTCAGAGTCTCGTCGCCGGCCTGAAACTCAGGGATAGGGTGGCTGAAGAAGAAGAGAGAAGCGGAGGAGAAGAGAAGAGAGAGAGGGTCGAAGGGGAAGAGAGAGAGTGTTAAAAAAATTATAAGGGGTTTTTTTTCTGATATGTATATATATTTTTCATAGATATAAATATGATAAATATATAAATTATAAAAACTAGATAACTATAAACGTTATATAATTTATATATATATATTAAAATTAAAAAAAGTTTGGTTTTTCGGTCGGTGTCGGTCTAGTGAACCGACACCGATCCCGATATACCGAAAAAATAGATTTTTTAAACCGTTTGCACCGACCTACCACCTGCATCGAACCGTTTGCGCCATTTACTAATCGGTTCGTGGTTTATGATCAGCCCTAGTTTGTGACTTGATAATATTCTTGTTGAGATTTGAAATGCTTTTGTGCTTTTAAAAGAGTTATGAGAAATTGTGAAATGCTTTGGAAATGAGATATTGTGCTGGTAAAATATTTTCTTTCTATGTTTTGATCCCTTCGGGGATGATCGACAGAGAACATGTTCTATCGGCCCTGGCCAATGGGTTATGATAACTGGAAAATGGCCCTACTAACGGGTTATAGTTGTTAGCTTAAGGCCCTGCTAACGAGTTATAGTAGTTAGTAATTGTCGATATCGGCCACGTCACGGGTTGTAGTAGTGACCATAGCCAAAAAGGAATAATGCCAATATTGATTTGGGGATTATGATTTGAGTTTGGATGAATAATATGAGAATTTACATGTTTGAGATTTTTATTGAATATATATATCTATATGCTTTGAGAATTTGTTTCAAATACTACCATTCCTCACTTACTTGATGCATGATTTGTGGAGATTTGTTGGTAACTCTTTTTTAAATTGCAAGGAAATGGTTTCTTAATTTATAAATGCTTTATGTGAAAATGAAATATTGTGATGGAATGGTTTATATATGACTATATTATTTTTCTTAAATTATGCTTGATCCAATGGAGTGTGTGCAGAGAGACTTACTGGGCACGTAGTTGCTCATATGATTTGCTCTAATGTTTTTTTTTTTGACAGATGCCTAAATAGGAAAGTGGGGAACTCAGGGAGAAATAGATCATCTCGATGAGACTTTTGTGTAGGAGTCTATGACTAGACTAACTCTCATTAATACTTTTGTGTATTTTGAAGCTTAAGACATGTTTAAGCTTATACTATTTTGGAGACTCAAGTATTAGTCCAAAACTTTATAATGATAGATGTATATACTTTACATAGTTTTGTGGACTCTTAAGTATATAAATAATTTTGAGGCTTCATTTTATCTTGTGGTATTGTATTGGAATATTTTACACTGCTACAAGGTAGTATAGCCGTTTGCCACGTTCCGGTCTCGGGGCATGACAGATTTTGTCCAAGAAGCTCAATGATCCACAAACAAATGCACAACCATTAAGATTTGCCTCCTCCTTTCATTCAGTCTTTTTTTCTAAACTGAAAAAGCTTGCAATCCCAGCTATATGTTGGCCAAGAACATCATATGATGATCTGAACAAGCCCATCTCCTCATACAGTTCACTAATCCCCTCGTCAGATCTGGTTCTCTTCTTGCTTGTGACAGGTTTGGCTTTTAGGGCATTTTTTTGTCCTTGACAGGCAGAGGCATCTTCCACATGCACAACATCTGCAGCATCTGTTTCGGCCTCTTCTTCTAGGTGGTCTCCATCTGTGGCATCAACGTAATGAGTTTTTTCGATATCATCAGGGTCTTGCTCATCCAACTCCTCCACATCATCAGCAGCTGTCTCAGCTCCACCACCATTTGCTTTGTCCTTCCCGAAAGCCTCCACTAAGGCATCATAGTGGGGGAAGGGTTTCTTCCTCAACCCTTTAGCATATGGATGGCTCTAAATTGAAAACAGCAACAATAAGATACAATCACTCACTTTAACCCAATCATCACAGACATCATTGCTACAGTCAACATATTTCTCCTCTGCATTCCAGCCAAATCCATTCCCATGGTTGATCATGTCAGCAATTTCATTATATTGTCTTTTTAAGAGCTTTGTTCTGTAAACAATATGGGGGTTGGCACTGATGTTTGAGTTTGGGAGCTTCTCACAGAGCATCTTCTCCAATTGCAGCAGATAGCCAACCTTGAACCCATTCTCTCCTTTCCATGTTGTGTCTTGAGCTAACTCAACAAGGCAGTTAACTAGCAACTTGTCCTCTTTCATGGTCCACTGCCTTTTCTTTTGTGGTTGCTTCTTATTGGATTATGCATGCTGCTGTGTTTGGGTCTCTTCTACAGAGGGAACTTGTTCAGGTAACTGCACCTGCCGGCTCTGGTAAGTGATAGACCTGCTGGATTTCTTAGTTCTGGGCTCCATGTCCTCACTGTCTTATTGTATCAGTCACAAACAACAATAACACATGAAGAAGACATCATGATGAAAACCATGAATTTATTATATAAACATATCACACAGTAGTTAATATACTACATATATTACAATGAAATAAATGCTTAATAATCATTAGTTCTAAATAAAAACAAACAGGGGAACCAATTCAAATTAAATAAATGTCCATTTATCCTCATTATCTAAACTGAAAAAATTATTGAAAAATTATTAAATTAAGAGTGTCTCAATTCTGTGAAGCCCTCCAAGTAGTGTACATCTCTTCAGCCAGTTGGTCTCTCCACTGAGTCCATTCAGGCCTTGTCTCACAATGTTCGATAAGGTCTCCTTCATCCTCCTCGTCATCAAGAGCACAATCTTCTTGGCTACTATCAAACTATCCAACCTCATCCTCCATTGGGTCAATTGGCATCTCACTCCTAATAAAATTATGGAGTATGCATCAAGTCGAAATGATTATACATTGTGTCTTAATTCGATAAAAGGATTTATCCCTCAAAATTGCCCATCTTGCCTTTAATATACCAATACATCTCTCAATGTAATTCCTTACCTGAGTGTGTTTTATATTAAAGTATTCTTGTGGACTTCGAGGTTGGGCACCAAGTCTCGATTCACTCAAATGGTATCTTTGTCTTCTATAATGTGCCAAAAACCCTTCACCATTTGTGTAGCTGGCATCACACAAATAATATGTCCCTACAATTCCCAAATAAACCCATTACATTAATAAAACATACTTGTAATTTTACCTTGTGGTACTTTTAACCCATTTCTCCTACTTATTGCATCCCTCAACACCCTACCAATCTGCTGCCGAGCCTTCCCAACCAGGTATGCCATAGATGAATTGCATCTCAGAGTTGCATACACCCAACACATTGGTGGCAATTTCTCCTTTCCTTGTTCTGTACCTAGGTCTATCTACTGTACCAACAAAAACTTTAATAAAGGTCCAATATAGGGCACCTAAACACCTTTTGAACCATATCCATCTCTCATCAGTATGGTTTTCAGGAATGGGTTCAACTTTTTTAAAATAGATGGAATGTAGTCTCATAATTGCATTTAATACAGCATGAAACTGTCTACTAACTGTTTCACCAAACCTGACAACTTGCCTTTGGAATACCCTATTCTTGACATTATGAGCAACAATATGAAAAAATGAGATGGCCTGTTCTTCAGAAATTGAATTCTTACTATCATTTAATTTACCCACAGTTTTTAGTAAGTGACAAAGCTTTGCAAAAGCTCTCCTATCCATCCTAATGTTATCAACAGCTTGAATGTCATTTTGGAAAACTATTTTCTCTAAGTTCAGGTTTCTTAGGGTTGCCGTAGCAGCAAACTCACCAGCATAAGTTATTCTTCCCCTACCTCTTCTCCTAACCCTCCTCTTTAAATTAAACCTATGGCAAGAAACATCATCATGAAGAACATGCTCTCCTATTGCCTCAATTTCAATATAAGAACAATGACCAAATGCATCCTCTTTCTTAGAGACAATCGAGCCATAAAAGCCTAATTAAACACATCAAAATTATAAGGCATTTTTCAATAACTGCTATGATATGCAATGAAACGCCTAATCATGCAATAACAATTATAATTATTTGTCTCAATTTATTTTTAAGAAATTTCAGCAAATTCAGAAATGCTTAATTACAGTTAATGTAATAACACTATATAGCATTTTTAATTACAGTTTATGGAATTTTTCCATATTGATTTCAAACTGAACATACTTACAATATTCAAATGATGCATTCTTAACCATTCTATAAGATAGTTGAAAACATTATATCATTACTTTACATTGCAGTAACTTGGATTTACTTTTGCTGATTTCATTACTTTACTTTACTTGAATTAATATTTTTTTTGAAATTTATGCACTAATATACATAGGATCTAAACAATCGTGTTTTACTTACAATGTTTTTCTGAAATTGACTTCAATTTATATGGCATTTTACTTTGTTCATAACTTTAGGTTACTTAAATAATAAATTTAAGTTCCATTTTTTTTTGAATTTTATGCACTGTTATAGATGATTAACACAATCAGTATTTTACTTACAATGTTTTCCTCAAAATTATTTGTACTTTGTTTAGTTCTTAACTTTACTTAAAATTTAAGTTCAATTTTTAAGAAATTTATGAAATTTTTTACATATTTAACAGAATTAGTCTTTGACTTACAATTTTGTTCTAAAATTTAGTTCAATTTATATGGCATTACCCATTTTCTCTGATTATAAACAAACCCCAAACATTTACCCAAATTATTTATGACCGAACCATAACCCAGAAATCCTAACATCCATTTTCGATCAAACTCTCCCAAACAAACTAATTTTTAAAAGTGTTATGCAATTTAAACAATCCAATCGAAAAAAATACGAAACACTCCAACCAAAAACTCAAAAACACTAACAGAACATGGAAATAACCCAAATTTTTATGAAAAACTTACAGTTTCTGTTAAGCAAACTTCAACCAACTATCCCACGAACGCAAACGACAGAGGAAACGACCGTGAAGCTGCAAATTTCGACCACACAACAAACTAGAATCGAGAGAGGAAGAAGAGAGAATATGGGCGGCTAGGGTTTTTGTCGAAAGAAAACTAAGAAAAATGGCTTTTTTAATTTTTGCTTTTATATTTTCGGGCCTTGGTATAAGTTGTAATTCTTGACAACTTTGATGGCAGCATCGTCCATAAGGGTTAGAATCCAGGGGCATTTTTGCGAAAAAATTTAACATTCCCCCGGAATCTCAGATAACTTAAGGGGGCGGGTATGTGATTCCGGGGTAGATTCCCCCAAACTCGATATGGCACCTAGAATCCTTTTCCCCTAAAATCTACAAACCCATCAACCAAACATGGGTATCCCAGATTCCCGAAGGCAGATTACCCCCTTCATCTGGGATTAGAGCTGGCAATTGGGTGGGCTCGGGCGGGTTCGGGTATTTTCGGGTTCGGTCTCGGGTAGGGTTCGGGTTCGGGTTCGGTGGGCTCGGGTTTGGTTCGGGCTCAAGTTTGATTTCGATTCGATATTCAGAGTCCGATCTGGATCCGGCTCATCCCGGTTCAAATGTAAGCTCTTTTTAAAGATTTTTTTAAATAAAAATAATTGTTTTATCTTTTATATTATAAGTTTGTTGATAATATATAATATAATATAACATTATTATCAATATATATAAAGATTGAATAATTGTTAAAAATTACTAACAAATGATTAATAGCGAAAGAACAATCTCATCCATAGAGACATTCAGAGAGTTTCGAAAACTCGTTAAAAAATGAAACCCTTCTTCAGAAAGACTACGGTCACTGACCATTATTAAGTGGCGTGCAACATTTAAATTAATTGAATTAAATATAAAATACATATACTTTATTACTAATTTAAATTAATTAATGCTAATCAATTCTAAATTATGGCAAATTAAAACAAATTAAGCATTAAATTAAACAAATAATTAAAATCAAAGTCTTAAATTAAACAAATTAAAAGCTGATAGACCCTTAATTGAACCACTAAAGAATTTTGGGGATTGAACTGAACTAAAATAAGGCACTAGATTGAATAGGGATAGAACTTTCGGTTTAAACATTTGCTTCTGTTTCATCATCTGCTTCTATAGACTCTTTATTTGTTTAAAAAAAAAATTAAAATTTCATGTATTTAATTAATTATACTTTAATTAGTTATAAGGTACTTTTTAGTCTTTTGCTTTAAGTTATATAAGTTATATATATATATATATATATATCATTATATATATTTAGTAGTTTAGCACTTTTTATATTGATTAATGAATCATTTAATTGTGATGATTATTATATAAATTTTATTATATTCATATATATAATAATTTTATTTAATATTAAAAGGAAATATGTTTTTTTTTCTAACCAATAAAATATTTTATTTTATAAATTATTATTAAATTCAAATTATTTCGAGTTCGGGTTCGGGCTCGGGTCGGGATCGGGCTCGGTCTCGGTCGGGTTCGGGTATTTTCGGGCTCAGGTATTTTCGGGCTCGTGTATTTTCGGGTTCGGGTGGGTTCGGGACGTTGACTTTTCTGGTCAATTCGGGTAATTTCGGGTCGGGCTCGGGCGGGTTTCGGGTTCATTTTGCCATCTCTATCTGGGATACCTCTAACCAAACGGCCCCTTAAAGTTATCCTCAAACTACTGTATGTTTAGTATTTGACTCTTCTCCAGCTTACATTTTTCCAAAATTGATTGGTTGGGAGAAAACCAATATATATTATTATAATATTTATAAATAATATTTAGAACATTGAATTATAATCAAAGTAAAACTCTGTTTCCTTTTTTCCAGTAAATAATTATTTGAATAGATATTAGAATTCTAATAATATTTCCTTCCATTTAACTTAATTGCTATTAAGTAAAATAAAATTTCGCTCAGAAATAAAATTATATAGTTCCAACTTCCAATCATAGACCGTAAAACCCGACACTCGACACGAATGCGCGGGGATAATATCTAGTATTTTTTTGCTACTCATGAACATGATATTTAAATGAGTTGCACATAAGGAGGTAACTCTCTCCTCTCCCATAATCTCATCCTGCCCATCCCAGGATTTGGACCCGGGACCTCTCACGAGAAATCCCAAGTTTTAACCACTGGGGTGTCACCTTGGGGACGGGATATATCTAGTATAGTAGTATTATCAAGGCTAAAAGTTCAAATAGGGGCCTAACCTTTAGGGAAAAGGTCATTTATGGGCCTAACCTTTCAACAAGGTCAAATAAATGCCCAACCTTCTCGATTTGGGTCAAATAAGGACAAACCGTTTAAGTTGACAGTGTTTGTAGAACAAAATTGTTAAGGGCGCGTGAAGTGTTCAGATGTTGACACATGGCAGTCGAATTTCCTCAGCTGTTTGATAATAAAAGAGAAAAAGTAATTAAATAAGGTAAAAAAAAAGACAATTAAATTCTTTTTGACAGATTATTTTCACGATTTCAAAAGAGCCAAAATTCAGAGTTTTTATTTTCTCTCAATAATCAACTCGAAAAACCTAAACTTTTTTCCCTTCGATTGCTGCTTTATTGGAAACACTGTGGCTTTCGGTTTTTTCGTTGTTTTGAAGAAGATGATGAGATCATAAGCGTTGAATCGAGGTGATTAAGGGCCATAGTTTCGTCTGCTTGCAATTTAAGGTTAGTTTAAACATATTCGGTATTTGTTTTGCTGTCTTTAGATGATTAATCATGTGATGCTTTGGGGTTTTGAGTAACCTAGTTCCAATTAATTAAATTAGGGTTTGGGAATTGTGTTTTCGCGAAATTTGGGGATTTTGAGTATGCTTTCATAATTTGGGTTTACGGTTTCATCACTTGAAGGTGATTGATTAAATCAAGTTGTTTAACTTTTGGGTTTTTGTTTTAATACTTGCTCATGAGTCGTGACACATGTCTTAAATGTTTTGTCTTCTAAAAATGAAGTTTGCCATGTGAGACATCACAAGTATTACAACAATTTTGGAAAATTTTTATAGTAAATTGCTTGCATAAGATTAACCTTCTTGAGAAATAATATGTAGTTGATTCTCTATGTCTTGGTCAAACCTGTTTCTGCGTTGTTTATGAATTGATATGTTGTAGCTGGAGTTCACTTATAAGTTGCTTGACAATGGTTTAGTCAACAAGTTTATGGTGGACGAAGAGAACGGAGAGAATGAAAATACCATTCAGTCTATTATCCTGATTTGTTGATATATAGAGTGCGGATGCTAGCTAGGGTATTAATTTATTTTAATTTTAATTTATAAATATTGTTAATTTTAATTTTAATTTATCAATACTGTGCGTGAACTCTTACTCTATATATAAACAACTGTTAATTTTCCTTTCTTAGCATGATTGGCTTTGTTAATTGGTGTTGATTGTTGTTTAACCCTAATGCATACTTTAAATGTTGTCTTATTGAATGTTTGGCAGAATGGCATTTTTCATGGGTGAAATTCGATTTCATTACTATGGAAGGTTTGTAGGTGATGGGGAGTCCTTAGAATATGTAGATGGAATAGTTGATAATCTTACTGTGGATCCAGATAGGTTGAGTCATATAGAGTTGCTTGGAATATTAGATGATGCTGGGTATAGGAACATAAAAACATTGTTTACTTGAGGCTAGGGTACCCTTTATGTTTAAGGGGTCTGAGGGTTATGTCAAATGACAGAGAGGTATTAGTCATGTGCGATGACCTATCAATACATGGGTCAGTGGATATATATGTAGAACATGGGGTAGATGACCCTGAAGATGCTTATTTGTTGATTGATGGAGTTGAAGATGTAGGAGAAGATGGAGTAGTGGGTGACCATGGTTTAGGTGAACAAAATGCAGAACAGCCAGCTGGTGATGATCATGTAGGAGAACAGGGTTTAGGAGACAATGGTGATGCCAATTTAAATGGCCAAGCTGATATTGGTGATGGGCAATTAGGAGGTGATGGAGGTAATGGTCAAGGTGAAAACAATAATATAGATGATGGGCAGAATGTTGAAGTGGAAGTTGAAGATATTGATGAGGTAGCTGTAAATGCAACTTTTGATGATTTTGAAACAAGCTTGGAAGAAATGGTTCAACAAGGAATTAACAAGGTAAGTGGGGTACCAGTTGAAGTAGAAACTTTTGGTACTGGTTCTAAGGAATAAAATGTAGGGAATGATGGTGAAGGGTCAGTAGAGGGTGCATCAGATGATGAAGTGGAAGAAGGGTATTGGGATCTACTTAGCTCTGACTATTATTCTTCTGAGGATTTAGGGGACTATCCATCTGATGAGGAAGAAATGATGGATGATGCAACAAGGACAAAAAGTAAGTTTCCTGCCTTCAATCCAGACAATCCTCACCCACACATAGAAACTAAAATGGTTTTTAAAAATGTTGATCAGTTTAAACAAGCAGTTTCTTTGTTGTCTATTATAAAGAAGAAGGCAGTACTTTGGGTTAAAAATTGTAAGACAAGAATTAGGGCTAAGTGCAGTAATGAGAAATGTCCTTGGAACATTTATGGTTGCATTGACAAGTCAATTGAAAGTTTTCAAGTGAAAACTTTTCATGGAAAACATCAATGTGATAGGGCTTTCACTACCCCAAGGATGTCTCAGAAGATGCTGGTGGAATTGTTTAGTGCAGAAATTCAAAGGCAACCTAACATAGGTTATGTTGAGCTTATACAGTCTGTTAAGGATAAATATGGATTTGATATCAATCACAGTATGGTGAAGAGGGCGAAGAGAGAAGTTATGAGAAAAATAGCTATGAACTACGAAAAGGAATTTGCTAGTCTGAAAAGATATGCTGCGACCATTAAAGAGAGCAATCCAGGGAGCTTTGTTTGGATGCAATGCGAAAAGGAAAATGAAGATTCTCTTGTTTACTTTAGAAGATACTATGTTTGTTTGCATAATCTGAAAAAGGGTTTTACCTTGGGGTGTAGGCCTTTCATTGGTTTAGATGGTAGTTTTTTGAAAAGTTTAACCAAGGGAGAGTTACTTGTAGTAGTGGGTAGAGATGGAAACAACCAAATGTTTCCATTTACGTGGGCATTGGTTGAGGTGGAATGTATAGAATCATGGTTGTGGTTTCTGGAAAATCTGAGCAAGGATATTGATTTCCGAGATGGTAGAGGGTGGATCTTTATGTCTGACCAAATGAAGGTAACCCATATTCTTACAATTTACTTTCTTCCTTTATTTTTTTGTTTTTAAGTTCCATGCTAGTTTTTTTATTTGTTTACAATTTTTTACAGGGTATAAATGTGGCAATACAAGACCTCCTCCCTTATGCGGAGCACAGATTTTGTGCAAGGCATATGTATTGCAATTGGAGAGACAAGAAAAATAAAGGCATTGAGTTGAAGGAAGCATTTTGGAAGATTGGAAAGGCTCCAAATGAGACTGTTTATACACAGAGGCTTGAGGAATTGAGGGCTTGGAATTCCAAAGCTGCAAAAGACATTGAAAGGACACCGGTTAGGCAGTGGTGTAGGGCCTTTCTGAGCACACAAGGTTGTTGTGACATGATTGACAACAACATGTGAGAGGCCTTTTAATGGCACATTGTTGACGGCCAGAAAGATGCCTTATGGTAAGAATTGGAGAGAAGAGAAAAGAGGCTTAAAAGTGGAAAGGGCAACTAGGTCCAAACATATGGAAGATCATCAACCAAAATGTAGAAGTGGCAGATAACTGTATTGTGCATTTCAATGGAGCTGAAGGTATGAGATTCTACATGGGACTCAATAGTTTACAGTTCATTTAAATATGAAGACATGTAGCTGCCGTAGGTACACACACTCAGGCATACCCTGTGAACACGCCATTTGTGCAATCAGGCATAAACGAGCTAACATTGAAGAATATGTGTCAAGTTGGTACCACAAGGATGTTTATTTGTTGGCATATGGGTTTCCTTTGCAACCCGTGCCTGACATGGATGCTTGGCCCCAAATTGAAGAGGCAGAACAGGCCAACCCACCCTGTTACAGAAGAATGCCAGGGAGGCCAAAACTGCTAGGAAAAAAAAGTTGGAAAGGAGCCCAAAAAGCCCAAAACTGCAAGCACCAAAATGTCTAGGAAAGGCATGATAATGACCTGCCAACTTTGCAACAAACAAGGTCACAATAAAAGAGGGTGTCATCTGCAGGGCAGAGAGGTAATTTAACAATGTTGTCATTTTGTGGTTTATGCTCATTACTGTTCAGTCACATGGGTTCAGTTTTTAAAGCTGTATGGATTTACACTTTACATATTTAATGCTATCTCCTTTTTCCCTTTTGCTTTCTGTGATAGGAAACACAAGACCAGCAGCCTTCCCCATCAGATCTACAAGCCTCTGTCTCAGAAAACATGTCAACAATGCCATGAGAAGTTGGAACTTCCCTAAATCAAACTACCAGGAGGAAGAAAGACCCACCCAAAAACCCAGCAAGATCAATTACTGGAATCTCTATGAATGGTGCAAATGCAGAAGCAGAGTACTCATGTACCACTTTCCTCCTAATTTTATTTTGCTAAAAACTTTCTTGGTTTAGATCTGCACATTTTTTAATGTTGCTTTATGTTCATTACACTATGAAGGGGATGGAAGTGGGAATTGCTACTACTCAATTTGCATCTGAGAATGCTGAGCGAACAAATGGCCATGCAATTGCCAATGTCAACACAACCAACCAAATCCCTGCAAATGCACAATCCACAACCCTCCATGAAAAACTCAATGTAGCACCAATGCCAAGAGAAGAGAATGCCAGAAATGTGAGGGCAACAGTGAATCGAGCAACAACCCTTACTCAAGGAGAAGCATCATCCAGCAAAAGACCTTCAAAGAACAAAAGACCTCCAAAAGCCTACTATAGAGCACTTGTTGGAAGGGTGATTTTAGAGAATGATGGAAGAGTCATTAGCAGCACTGAACCTGAATTCAGAATCGGTCTAAAATCAGTTGCCAAGATGCAAGGAAGAAGTGGCAACCCTAATGTTCAAAGAAGTAGACCTGCTAATCTGCAAAGAAGTGTTGCAACCTCATCTGTTGGAAGTCAGCCATCAGGTGCTTCTAGTTGTATTAGAGGGTCTAAGAAACAATCAAAACAAGGTCAAACTAGCAAGAAAAGGACAAGGATGCAGGGTATAAGGCTGTACACAAACATATAAACAGGACGACAGATTCTGAATGTAAGTGTGTTACTTATGTCCTTTATCTTATTTCTTTAGTTTGACCAACCACTAACAATACCTTTCCAACATTAACAGCCCGAAATGACAAATGAAAGAATCATCAACATTGGGGACCCTAACATAAAAAAGACAAGGACACACACTGATCTATTCCATGGAACTCAAGAATCTGGAGTTGAAGACTCATTTATTCAGAGTCTCAACCCCTCCAAGACTGGCAAGGGAAAACAGAAAGATCCATGGAGATTTTAGAATCCTTAATGCTAGGTTTGGGTGTCAAATGATCCTAGGTTGTCTTTTTTTATATTTGCCCCTATTCTTGTTCTGATTGTTCTAGGCTTTAGTTCTTGCAGTAGAAATGTAACAATCAATTCTTACTTTATTATTATAGAATACAAAGTAGAAACATCCAAATTAGTGTATGATTTTGAACATTAATTCCAAAAAAAATATAAGAGCATATTACCTCCCATATCGAAATGTCAAAATAACATCAAGAATCAAAATGCAAAATAAAAATCAAATATAAACTCAATACATATATATAATTTTCAAATTTCTAGCATAAAATAAACTACTAGTAGAACAACTTAACACCAAAAAAACTGGCCAAGGAAGTAAGCACAAAATGCTTCCATAAACATTGAATTCGCATTACAAACAGGTTAAATAAAGTTCAATGAGTAGCCCCAAAACCCTTCACAAACTAAGGTAACGCATAATTAATTTTACAATAATTCTTGTTGCTCCTAATTGATATCAAACACATTACAAAAAACAAGCCAAACAGCAAAAGCAGAAGCATCTTCCCTGTTACACAAGAACCATGACCCCTTGCAGGAGGTTTGATAGTCATTTCTTCCAATTTTGCCTGCAATGCAGCAACTTCATTCCTCATGAAAATGTTTTCTTCAATGACCTTTGATTCTAGCAGCTCCACCGCATTGTTTCTTAACTCTAACAGCTCCACTGCATTGTTTCTTAACTCTTAACACTTCATTCTTCAACAATTTTGTATTCTCATATAAGACTCTTTCTTAATTTCTAAGATCCATGATGATCTCTCTTGCTCTTGTAGACATAATTGGATTGCGTCACTCATGAAATCGACAATCATCCTCCTAAACCCAACAAATCAATACAACACACTTACATAAATTTCCAACAAAATACATATAATTATATACCACAATCGTAGTTCATACTTACAAGGTATCTATTGCATCCATAAAACCTTCTACCGGGATTTTTGGTTGTCCAAGAACACCATCGATGTGCCTTCAGGTTACAATAACAGTATATGGTTCGTCCTTCATACTCCCTTTCTACTGGATAACTTGATGATATTAGCTTGTAAGCACTTATGAAGTCTATCCCAACTTCGGAATCCCTACTCCTTCCCAAATCCCTACTCACACTATAAAAATTTAAATAAACAAATCAATAGCAAAGAAATTACTTACTGCATGTTTGGTTCAGTGTAATGAATTTGGCTGTAATTGCATTTAAATTCAGTGGGAATTGAATTGGGTTGGAATTGGGTTGAATGAGCTTTTCAATTGGTTGGTTCAAATGAATTGAATTGTACTGAATTATAAATGCTGGATTTATTCCTATGTTTGGTTGGGCTGAATTGTAATGGAAAAACAAGAGAAATATTGGCAAATGTCAAAAATACCCATAACTCTAGGGTTTATCTTACTTATTTTTATATATATATATATATATATATATATATAACAATGAACTTCCCCTTTCTTTCCACCGTTACTTCCCTTTTATTTCTTTGATTTTTTTCCCCTTGCAAATCCGCTATCGATTGTTCAGGTAAGTTGTGGATTTATTAAAAATTTCTTCTATTGGGAAAATCCCTCTTTAGATTTGCATGAAACCATGAAGAATAAATTCTTTTTCTCGATTATTTTTCCAATCCTTTCAAATTTTTGTTAAAATATTAATTTAGTATCAATCTTAGTGGGCATGAGTCGGCTGGGGGGATGAATTTATTCAAAAGACAAAACTTAAGAACCCTTCTTTCTTAATGGGCATCTTTTTTAGTTTTGGATTTTGGTGTATTTTCATTGAGTTTTGGGTGGAAAGGGAGGTGCGAGAATGGATTTGGCTGCTGCTTGGCTAATTCAAACGAGTGGTGGGAATGGCTTCTTGCAGTGTCTATGCTTTCCCCTCAAGTCCGCATTGCTCTAATATAAATTGTTACTATTGTTTGCAAATATATAAGAGGTGTGATTAGAACTGGAAATTGGTGTAAATGTAGTATTTCTGAAGGGTGGAATCAATTAATTTAGTTCAGCAATATTTCTGAAGGGTGGATATTTTTCTTTTTCACTAACTATTTTTCTATGATTCAAAGATTTTGAGTTAAGAATTTTGCCGTTTTTTTTCACATGGCTGAACTATATTGTGAGCATGATGTGTCGTTGAGTTAAATTGTCATGGAGAGACATGGGTTTCTCATTTTGTAATTATATATCATTTTTCCTGCTTGTTTTGTTAATATATACTACATCACATGGCAATAACCAGAATTGCTTCGGTTTTTCAGCTATGGATCGGTTTGGACGAAATGGTGTAGGCAATGTAGCTGTTAGGAGGCCCGTGAGATGGAGTCGTGATGAAGAGCGAGCTCTTATTGAATGCTCTGAAACCAGTATGCATCGTAATGTGTATCGTGCGTTTCGAGACTTTGAACTCATTGAACGATTGTTTAATGTCAAATGTCCTATGAAAAATCCTGGAATAGCTGCAATTCAAAACCATTTGCGTAGCTTAATGAGGATGTATAAAAAAGTTCACTACTTGTTGGAGCAAGGATTTACCTTCGATGTTGAGACAAATCAAGTAGTTGGTACTGATGAACAGTGGAATGCTGTGGAGGTACATTTATGTTGAATATGAATCCATATTATGCTTGTTTTAGGGTCATCATATTCTACACTAATGGAATGTTTTCCTTTGATTAGCCTTTGGGTAGGTGTGTGAGGAACCGAGAATTTCCTCATTTCCCAAAATTAGATGAGATAATGATTTACAAGAGACAACAAGAGGCTGCCAGAAATGATAGGGAACAAGAGGCTGCACCGATGGAATGCGAAATATTTATTGAGTTTGCCTAATTATGTTGGGTTATTTAAAGTTAGTAGAACTTATTGCTAAGTTCATTTCTATATGTGTTTGTGTTCAATTCTAATATCTAGTAGGATTTGGTGTTTTAGATGTTTTGTTGTATAATTGTTTATTTCTGTTGGATAATTGTTCAATTATAATATTTCTGTTGGGTTCATATTATTCGATTTTAGTAATATATGAAATGTTTCTATATACATGCTCAAATTGAAGCTTCTTATTACAACCTAAGCTTCCACACTCATCCGGCCAAAACCTGTTTTGTCCTTATTTGACCCAAATCAAAAGGTTAGACATTTATTTGACCTTATTGAAAGTTTAGGTTCTTAAATAACCTTTTCACTAAAAATTAGACCTCTATTTGAACTTTTAACCTACTAGTTTTCACCTTCACGTGCGTTGCACGTGGCTCAACACGTTTGAACAAGATATGTTTTTAAATAACTTTAAATAATAAGAAAATCAGAAATATTCAACTAAAACAAACAATTAAATAATAATGAATATTAATCAGAAGTGAAAGCATAATATATTATAAAAATACATGGAATCAATAATACATGGAATCAATTTATGTAAAATGTTACATTTACATTCGTAAAATATTCAAATACTCAGGAGCTTTGTTCACCAAGACATTCAATTTTTCAACATTATGCCCTACATAAAAATAGATGTAATTTTTCGACATTATTCCCTACATAAAAAAAAAACCATGCATTAGTAACACTGGATCTGGAGGGTACATTTTTCGCATATGATTAGAATGTGGCTCAAATTTTGGTGTATTCGAAGGACAGATCATTTTGGTTTGCTTGTGTTGGTTACGAAGATCAAATAAATTAGACATATGGTCATATAATATCCTTAGGTGAGGGTAGTTATATATATATGAAATTATGAAATAATAATACTATTATTCCATCTGTTTTAATTTAATCAATAAGCC
>AWUE01020680.1:0-20855 GCA_001974825.2 Corchorus olitorius | reverse complement strand
GCTTCCTCATGCTCTGCCTATAATTTGGAAGAAAATAGAAAATCAAAATTCATGATGATTAGAAATCATGGGTGTTGTTGGTCCAATGCACAAAACCAATAATATATATAGTTCTAATAATTAGTACTATATAATAAAAAGTAAATTATTACTTCAATTTGATCATCTAACCACAAACATGATTGAATCACAATAATAAAAGGAATTCACCTAAACTCTTTCAACTCTGATGAGCACGTCTAAACGCCTTTACCCAATCCAAATTGAATTTCACAGCAAGTTTGGAGATGGTCGATTCCATGATGGCCTAGACCTTCGAACCAAACCTGGGATGGGGCTTAAGGACCAAATCCGCATATTTGGGTGCTTTTAAAAAGCTGCCTCTGCGAATGACTCTGAGGATTTGCTTATTGATTAAATTCTTCCAATTCTCTATGTTCGGAAGTAGTAACGGGAGGAGGCGGAGCTGAGTTGCTAGATCAATTTTACTTTGTATCCACGCAATTGGAATATTTCTCCTTGTTCCTTTACAGTTCCTTTACGTATTAAAAGGACCTTAATAGTCTAATTTCGTTAACATTTTCTGAAACAAAAATTAGAAAAACCAAAACTATTGCTCCAGATGCATTCATTAGAGCCCTGCAAAGGGGAAAACAACATAAGTTATACAACCTCATTGCTGAAATTATAATGAAAAATCATCAGCTTTAAATACTAACCGGCAGGAAGTGAAATTATGCCTCTAAAAGATCTCAGAAAACACTTCAGAAGGACCAAAAAAAACAAAAAATAAATAACTGTTAATGAAATTGTTGGCTAACCGTTCACGTCTAAAGCAACTATAAAGACAGACAATAACTGGGCATATAATTACCTAAAAAGAAAAAGGAAACATATAAAAATTCACGTCTAAAGCAACTATAAAGACAGACAATAACTGGGCATATAATTACCTAAAAAGAAAAAGGAAACATATAAAAATTGTTATCAAAACAAGAATGTGATTCAAACTGATTATATATGAAGGGAGAAAAGAAGAAAAAATCGAATACCCAGATCGAAAGGAGGGTGTTGGCTGCATCGGATATATGAGATTAATGAAGTAGCCTCGATAGGCAACCCAATATCCAAGCGCCGAACAATCTAGTCTAGAATAAAGATAACCAAAAAGACTGCACCGGGAGGAATATGCGAGTCGTCTTCCTCTTTCTCCAATGCACAATAAAGCATACAATTTATGCTTTCATCATCCATAATACGGTGATTAAATATAATACAGTAAGCCTGATTAAATAATTTTCCCAAGCAAGTTAAGGCAAATTCCAAAACAAAAATAAAAATCATGATGCGATTAAAAAAAACAATAAAAACCTGGGGGGCTCATACCTCAAGAAATTAGCTCCACTGCAGACTTAAAATTATAATTTGATGAACAAATTAATCAATAATTACTAATTAAACTAAAAAAAAATTACGAAACAAAACAAAATCAGATTAGAGAGAAAAATAACTCACAAGGAAGAATGTACAGTAGAGGAGGTATAGAGATGGGTTGAGAAACAATTTATAATTTATATATATAATATATATAAGAGATTTAATTTCATAAGAAGACAAAAGAATTGAGAAGTATAATGAATATAAAATTTCATAGAGAATTGAATAGAGTAGTAGTCCATTCGGCCTAATCAAATTAAAATTAAAGATATATATATATGGTAATTGTGAATAATAAATATAAATAAATAATATACAAATCTAAATGGCATTATAGAAATATATTTGACAAATAAGGATATAATAGGCGATTCAAAAGTTTTACAGGTGAACGTACTTTTTATAATACTAGTTTTCACTTCCACGTGCGGTGCACGTGACCAATTGTGTTTAAATTAAAAGAAAATTAAAATAATAATTGAAATTAATTATAAGTAAAACTGTAAAATCTGATCCAACCTTGATAACCCGTTCCAACCCGATCGAACCCGATTTGACCAGAGAAATTAAACAACTCGAACATGTCCTATCCAGACTCGACAAACTTGTAACCCGAATAACCCGAGAAGATAACCCGATGACCCAAGAATATTATACTCTAAAATTATGTTTTATTCTATCAAATACACATTGTTATAATTTTAACCATTTTAAATAAATTTAAGAATTAAGCATTTAAAAATTCAAGGCTGACCCAATTGATCCGAGTCCTAAACCTGACAAATTCAAAACCCGAATGACCCAGAACCCGAGTAACCTGAGGCCACAACGAACCTGCATGACCCTAAATCTAGCAGACCCGAGACCCGAATGACCTGAATCCAGATGAGCCGAAACCTGGATGATCCGAGAAAATTACCTCACTCATATGACATGGAGCCAGATGAGTATGACCCGAAACCCGTCCAACCCGCCCATTTGACTACTCTAACTTTATAAGTCAAAGGAAATAATTGCATGTTACTCTTCTTTTTATTTTTAAAACTTTAAACTCTTGTTATACACTCCAATATATTAAACTATAATACACACTCCAAAAATTGAAAAAGTTAATCACAATAATTAAATTTTAAATAAATTTTTAACTTAATTAGTTTAAAAAATGATGAATAATTAATGATTAGGTAAATTATTTTAACTTTTAAACTTGATAATAAGATTTTTGTTAGTTTATATTATAATTTTTTGTTCAAATTAGTTTAATATAATTGAAAAAATCTCCAATTTTTAAAATTAAAATGGTAAATTAAAATATTTATAAAAATATTGAATTTAATTAATTAAAAATAGAGTTTTTAGTAGAATAATTGTAAAAGTCTATTTCTTAAAAAAGATGTAAAATTTAAATAATGTCATTTAAGAAATATATTTTTTAAATTCTAATATATCTAAGTTTTTTTTAATTAAATTAGTAAATTGATAAAAATAAAATAGGTATAAGGATATTAGATTTAATTAAATAAAAATAGTGTTTTTAGTTTTTGTTGGTAAAAAAATAGAGTTTTTAGTTGAGTAAAACTATAAAAATATATTTTAAAAATTCTAATATATATAATTTTTTTAATTAAAATAGTAAAATGGTAAAAATAAATAGTTATAAGGATATTATATTTAATTAAATAAAAATAGAGTTTTTAGTTGAGTAAAACTATAAAAGTCTAAACAATGGCATTTAAGAAATATATTCGAAAAATAAGGGTATAATAGCGATTCAAAAATTTTACAAGAATATGTATAATAGCGATTCAAAAGTTTTACAAGAGTATGTACTTTTTAATATAGTATAGATAGTATAGATTATTAACCATCCTACATGTCCGACGTCGTACAGAAAGCTTCAATCCAAACTAAAGCACGACGTCGTATGCCCCTTGACAATAACAAGTTGTCAAATTCTCAACCGTTTTGAACGAAATAGTTAGCGCAAAAGCAGATGAAATAAAACCTCCATTGTACTCCACTTGTCGATATAAACTAAGCTCTCTCCATTCTCCAGCCTCCTTCTCAGTCTTTGTCTCATCTTGAGCCAAATTTAGCGGCGATTTCTCCAACCTTCAATTTCTTTCTTAAAAATCAACAAAAATCCCTCCACCCTTCGTTGCCTTTCTCTCCCGTTAAACGCTTTCATTTTTTCTCCTTTTTTCACTGGCAATGGCTCAAGTGGTGGCTACTAGATCGATCCATGGTTCATTCTTGAGCCAGGGCTCTGGATCCGTTCAAGAGAGAGTGGAGAAGCTCAAGCCTGCGAGCTTCGCTTCCAAAGTGTTGACACGCGAGGAGAGCAAGAGCAAGAGAGTCGTGCTTCGGAGGAACTCTCAGGTTACCGCTAAGAGAGCTGCACGTGCCGAGCCTGAAGTTATTCCCGTTTCACCGGAGGATGTACCGAAGGTTTGTGCCTTTTAAAACCTCTTTACAATCTCCTTATGTATTTGATTGCTTCCAAAACATGTCAATGGAAGAATATGAATGGGATCGACTTTATCTCTAAAATGACTTTAGCTAATATTTTGATTTGGTTTGGAGCTAATGAAGCAATGGGCTGAAATTATGTAAGTGGAGTGAAAATTTGAAGTGTTGTCAAGTTGAATGAGGTTCTGTTTGGTTTATTGAAAATGCATGATCGTAGTTTTGAAGTTTGCACCATCCATTGTTGGAAATGCTGATTTGTTATTTTGTTTGTTTTCTCTAAAAGGGAAAATCTCCAAGCAACTATTTTTTAGATGGCTTCACTGACGTTATTAATTATGTTCCTTATGCCAAATGAAAGAAAAAAATGGAAACTTTTTTCTTTAGTAACTAGAAATCAAGTCATAATAAAAATTTAGGACTTAAGTCGCAGTTTCCATTGAAATTCTGTTACAAGCTAGTAATTGGCATGCTGTGGGTTATCTTTGTGCTGAAGAAATTATTCAAATATCAATAACATCAGAAATGAGTGTTAGGGACATGATATCAATCCGCTTCCTCTGTTCTTGTAAAATAGTAATTGAAAAAGGTCTTGAATTTCATAACAACTTTTTTGGTTAGAGTGATGATGTTAAAATTTCAGTTTTGTGCTTATGTACTCTGGTATAGCATCAAGGCATTGCAGTCACCTGGCCTAGGCACCATGTCTCATATTGCTAGTATATCTATTATCAAATTTCCTTTTGTTTACATAGAGAAAATAATTTGAAATATTGCTTGCAACCTTTCTTACCATTTTTTTTTCCTTCAGAGGGAGGAGCAATATGTGCAGTTAAGGGGGATTCCACAAGCAGGTGATACATCAGTTGGTATGTGGTCCAAGCCTCTTGTTAGGCGTAAAACAAAGATTGTTTGTACTATCGGTCCTTCCACCAACACAAGGGAAATGATATGGAAATTGGCCGAGGCTGGAATGAATGTTGCTCGTCTGAATATGTCTCATGGAGACCATGCATCTCATCAGAAAGTCATTGATTTAGTTAAGGAATATAATGCACAAACCAAAGACAACACTATTGCAATCATGCTTGACACCAAGGCAGGTTTCCCTTAATTTCATTTGTTTTTTCCTGTGTAAAGCTGTTATGACAGGTTGCTTGAACCTATCAGTTTGGTTGAGGGTTAGACATGCATGAAATTCTCATTTTCAAGATTATTTTCAGCGTCATTGTCATGATACACTTATGATAATATGAACTATGGCATCATTCGAATCTGCACTTGCTAAGAATTTCTTGAATTAAGAATAAGGATGTATAAGTTATAGTATCCTAGTCAATTCTGGTTTGGCACTTAAATGATAGAGACTGGAATTTGGATACACATAGGTACACATGTGTGCATATGTTCTTTTGTCATCATTTGGTATTTCTTAATTGTACCAGCCAATAAAATATACTGTTGCCATTGTAGTGAAGTCATTCAAATATTTAATTGGTTGGACATAGTGTTAAGGCAACAATATTATAATTGATAATATGTATTTTCATTCTTACAGTTCTATTCTTTTCCTTTCCGTTCTTTTTATGTCTATTTATTGTATTTTTCTGACTATCTGGTTTTGTTTATTAGGGTCCTGAGGTAAGAAGTGGCGACTTGCCCCAACCAATCACATTAACAACTGGGCAGGAGTTTACTTTTACAATTCGGAGAGGCGTTGGAACAGCTGATTGTGTCAGTGTCAACTATGATGATTTTGTTAATGATGTAGAAGTGGGCGACATGCTTCTTGTTGACGGTATGCTAAGTTCAAGTGCTTTTACAACCCCTCTCATCTCTGGTTCCTTAAAGAAATCATTTATTTATTTCAATCATCTATGTCCTTGTTTATTAAGCTTGACAAGCCTCATTTATTTTTCTGTGTCATTGAAAGGGGCTGCTTGCAAACTTACAAAGTTGTCTGATGCTTTCAAGCTCAATCCTAGACTCACACTCAACTAAACTTTACCCCTGATTCTTGAGTAACATGATACATATTTATTATTATGAGTTAATCCAAGGCTCTTAGACTGCAAATTTGATCTGGTCTTTGAAAGCATTTTATGTATAAATAAATAAACGTAGAGACGAAGTTAATTGTTTCTTTTACCTAATATTTCATGCTTTCCATAGTTTACTAGGGGTGTGCTGATGCTGTTGTCAGGAGTGTCTTCGGCCTAAAACAAGAAAACTGAGGAAGGTCTTTTGAAACAATAATGCAACTATGTTTATGCGAGTGCTCCTTATAGTTTTTTGGGTCTCCATCTAAGTCCAAATGAAACCATTAACCAGGAATTTTGTCGATTCGATTGACTTAAGCTAGATGGCTGAGTATAAGTTCCTTGTAGGAAAGAATTATCTTGATCTTTCTAGGCTCATCTGTATCCTTTCATTATCAAACAAGATTTTGCTGTTATAAAACAGTCTTAACTAAATCATGAACTCAAAGTAGTACAAAAATCTTAAGGATACTTTTTGCTTTATAATTATATGCTTCTCTGACTTTTGAATCATGATGTAGGTGGTATGATGTCATTGGTGGTGAAGTCTAAGACTGAAGATTCAGTGAAGTGTGAAGTAGTTGATGGTGGTGAGCTTAAGTCTAGGCGACATTTGAATGTCCGAGGGAAAAGTGCTACACTGCCTTCTATCACTGGTTGGTCCTTGAATTTTTAATTGTTGTATTTCTAATTTTTATTTATTTATTTATTTTTATATATTTTTTGTAGATTATTCACTTTCTTCTTCTTATTCCTTGTCTCTTTTTTCTCTCTCACTCCCTCTCTTTAGTGTTGAGGGATCTTGAGAAGCAACACATTAATTGTTTCAGTTGGTTTACTGCAGAAAAGGACTGGGATGACATAAAATTCGGAGTAGACAATAAAGTTGACTTTTATGCTGTTTCTTTTGTTAAAGATGCACAAGTGGTTCATGAGTTGAAGAATTATCTTAAGAGTAAGTTATGATTTTTATCTTGTAGTTTTCTTGTGACATAATAACTGTTTCTTTTGGAATGCACTTAAAATTCTCTACTTATGTCTTTTCCCTGTGCTTTTGGCAGGTTGTGATGCAGATATTCATGTTATTGTTAAAATTGAGAGTGCAGACTCTATTCCAAATTTGCATTCAATTATAACAGCATCCGATGGGGTGATCACTTGAATCTTGTTAATTGGATCTTCAATTTACAGCTAAATTTTATGGGTTATTTTTTATCATATAAAGTCAGCCAATTTTTCTGACTATTTCATACTTGAGTTATATTTCTCATTCTTTGAAAATTAAAATTGATGCTAAATATTAATGAGGCTTTTTATTTGAAATATTACATACCATCGGGTGATTTTTTCGGTTACTTTTATTTGTATCTTCTCTTCCATGATGGGAGGGGTCAGGGGGTAGAGTTAACGTGATTTGGAAATTTACCTAGCTATTGACACTTCTAGTTTTTCTGCTGTGTAGAAAGTAATGCTTGTTCTGTTTATTTTAGGCAATGGTTGCAAGAGGAGATCTTGGTGCAGAGCTTCCTATTGAGGAGGTTCCTCTTTTGCAGGTTGGTTTAGTTTCTTTAGTCAATAGTGATGATAGAATTATTTGAAGTATCAAACGTATTTTCTTACATACTGTGGAAATCAATTTGTTTCTATTCAGCAACTAGAACTCTTCTTGTTTTAAAATGTAGGAAGAGATAATTAGAACATGTCGAAGCATGGGCAAAGCTGTTATTGTGGCAACCAATATGCTTGAAAGCATGATTGTTCATCCAACACCAACTAGAGCTGAGGTTTCTGACATTGCGATCGCTGTTCGAGAGGGTGCTGATGCTGTCATGCTTTCCGGAGAAACAGCTCATGGAAAGTAAGTTAATAAGTTTCTTACCTGGCATTTTATAATAGTTTATCTTTAACTTATTCCTCTTCATACCCCTTTTCGCCTTTTGTGGCAAGCCAACTTGTTAAATTTTCAATTAAAATTAGATAAGGGTTTCAAAATTTGTCTTATGCTAATAAATAATGATCTATATTGGAGTAATACTGTAATAGTTTAATTTAGGAACTTCCTTGAGGTATGGAAAGGTTGACATGAATATCCTTGGATCCTGTTTTATATGGAAGGTTTACCTTTAAACATGAGTCGTTGATTTTATGGAACTTTATGTGGTAATGACTCTAGTTAAGTGCGCTATAGTAATTAAGTATTACTTTTGTGCAGGTTCCCATTGAAAGCTGTTAAAGTTATGCATACAGTTGCTTTACGAACTGAAGCAACTATATCTGGTGGACAAATGCCACCTAATCTTGGTCAAGCTTTTAAGGTCACTTAACATGTGCAATCAGTTTTCATATGCTTTATTATTCCTTTTCCTTGCTTGGTCAACTTTTTAATTCCTTTCTGTTTGTCTACTGCGAATACTGACTTCATTACGTGTTCTTTGTAGAACCATATGAGTGAGATGTTTGCATATCATGCCACTATGATGTCAAACACCCTTGGAATCTCAACTGTTGTCTTTACTAGAACTGGTTTCATGGCTATTTTACTTAGTCATTATCGGCCTTCTGGGACCATTTTTGCCTTCACGAATGAGTAAGTAGCAGCATAATAAACTCCATGAACTTGGAAATGCTATACTTGGCCAGTAGCGAAAGGCCAGAGAGGATTTACCATTACTGGGCTTTATGAAGTTCAAAGTTTGACTAACAACCACTTTACTGGCGATGCAGGAAAAGGATACAACAGAGATTGGCTTTGTATCAAGGAGTATGCCCTATATACATGGAGTTCTCAGATGATGCTGAGGATACCTTCAAGAATGCTTTAGCTTTGCTGCAGGTAAGGTTTCACCAATGAATTAATCATTCAGAAAATTCCTCTTTAAATCAGGTTGTAATTATTGGTAATAGGTTAGGTATGTGTTTAATATCAATTTAAATGTACTGGTTAATTGGCCTGGGTCAATAAATGATCCAGTAGGTTACACATAATTTTCTAATAAGCCTGGTGGATCAATTGCACAAAGCATCAATTAAAGATTCAGCCTAAATTGAGGACAGACTTACTAGGTTGACTGCTACAACTGCTGGGCCTCTCTGGGTTTAATGACAGTGCCTTCATGTATTACTTTGATTGCCCTTGATTCTTGAGGTTTTAGGGTAAAAACGTTGACCTAGGTTGGATCCATTTTGGATTGGACTTAGATTGATCTTAACGTACATTTGTGCTCATTTGGGTTAATTGGTTTTTCCTAGTGTTCCATGTATCAAAACTGGGGACTCGCTCCATAATAACCAACTCTGAAATGCTTAAATACAGGGTCTCCAGATATCTGATACTGTTTTGCTGCTAGGGGGTCTAACTTTGGAGAGCAACATATTCACTATTCTCAATTTCTCATTTTCTCATTAGTCTTTAATGAGTCATAATTGAAAGTACTGATAGACTTGGAATTCTGTTTTGGATCACGCTGCACCTTGCTTCTCTTTATTGCCTTTTCTTCCATGCAAATAGAATATCGATTAATGATTTAGTGTGGTAGATGTACTCTGTGCTTGTTTCGATGAATTCTGTGGTTTTGATGTACAGAAGCAAGGAATGGTGAAGGAGGGAGAAGAGGTTGCCCTTGTTCAGAGTGGCAGACAGCCTATCTGGCGATTCCAGTCCACTCACAATATTCAGGTCCGCAAAGTGTAGAGGCTTAAGTAAGATGGAGAGCCCTTTTGACTGAGCTATCTTCATCTGCTATTATAGTTCCAAGAGATCGAGGAGAAGAGTATTCAGGTTAGGTTTTGGGAGTTTATTTACCTCATGCGATTGATAGGACTTCCTTTTTTTTTTTTTTTTGGCGTGCATCGTATCTATGCCTGTATGTCTTATTCTTTTGGATTTTGTTTGCTTAAGATTTCGTAGCAGTTTAGTCTTGATGTGATTGGGGATAAGTAATTTAAACAATTCTACTTTTGTATTCACGTTGGTCTAAATACAAAATGAGCAGGCTGCTGTATTGAGGCTAGATATTTTTTCCTCGTTTTTCATGTATTCGGCTCACCAGCAAGTGTAGTTTGATGGATTGGTGAAACATTCATACATCTCTTAGAGAAATCAAACGATAACACGAATTATAAATGGTGATTAATGTCTTTTAAAACTGGTTCAAACTAGAAAATCACTTTGGTCTGATTTGGGGAATTAAATTGCCCTTTGCACAAAGTGAAATAAGGGAAAGTCTTAAGCCAGGTAGCGCTGATTGCAACGTGACTAACTAAATAATGTAAATTGGGAGTCGTGAAAGGGTAATCAGGTAAAGAAGCAATTGATCAATATATTTATAACGGAAATATTGAAAGGCAAACAATAACAGGCCGGGAAAATCAAGAAAAAGCATAAGCAACTTATTCAACAAGCATCTAAAACCTTATATCCCGACTTTGGTAGGGCTATGATACTAAGTTAGGCGATGTTGCTTCATAGTTCTTTCATATGTTCCTAGACATAATGGCGGCGCTATAACCACTGTCGAAGTACCTATTCCAAAGCATGATACCTCCGTAATTCGGCGATTTCTTGATCATCGGAAGGATTTTAGAAATAAGTTCCCAGGGTGGAATGTACCCAGTTCTTGTTGATGCCGCCTCCTTGGTTGCTGGTAACCCTAAAAATTTCTTCGTTGCCTTAAAGGACGTAGTCCATTGATTCCATGAAATCAAGAGTTTTTTTGGGTTACTTGGAGCATATTGACAGTGCCCATTGTTATAGAACTGAACCCAAATATAATCGAAAAGTCCCGTCTTAAGGGCATCCCCCAAGTATCTATCAGGGAAAGGACATTGAGGAGCAGCCGATAGGTAAACCTTCCTTCCTGGCCTGCTATATGCAGCTAGGTAACCCAATATTTAGTGGAGCCAAGCTCTATGTCGAAATCCATGCCGTCCAAAGCAGCATTGCCTAAAGGCCTGGAAGTTGTTGTATAAGTAATCGGCTACCTTCTTGGCGTCTGCCTTAGAAGCAAGAGAGTAGTGGCCGATGCCGCCGCCAATGGAGAGCATCACCTTGATCCCTCTCTTTTGGCAGTTCCTTACTACGGTACTAACCATTGTGCAGCCCCCATTGTTAGGGTTACAATGGCCCAGCGAGATTGTTAGGGTTACAATGGCCCAGCGAGGTTGAGTTCAGGGATCCGTCCACTGCCAAATTTGTTGAGGAAGGCTAAGTTGACGTACTTGTAGAGTCCGCTCTCACATGTTTTGTTTAAGGTACGTACTCTCAAAGCCGTTTTGACCCAGGAGACGGCAATCCCACCGGACTTTGTGGCTTGAGTGAATTGAATCAGGCCAAGGAGTAGGAAGGAGATCAAGAAGAAAACATGAATGGATGGTGTTTTAGTGGCCATTGTTACCATGTTGTACAGTGAAGTAGTGCTTTGTTGTCTGCGGATGTGATTCCACAATGCCAAAAGGTCCCTTTTATAGAGTTTTTGGACACTATAAGGTTCTTTGTTAATATAGGGGGCCGATGCCCGATGGTTTTGTTGCGTTAGGAAAGTCCGACACAGGGTATTATACTGTGTGGTGAACTTCGAAGATCTTGATATGCTTTACTTTAATTTGAATGTTTTCCTTTTAGCCCACAGAGCATAAAACCAGAGATGGATTCATTGACAAAGTAAAATAAATTATAAAGCAAATGAACTTAAAAGGAAGCTCAACACATACAATGGAAAGTTATGATCTCGATCTGGAGATACTGAGACTTTCAAAAGATGCAAAATGTCAATACACGAAAATAAAAAGTCAAAGTTAAATAACTAGCTAGTAACAATTATAGGCATCCTTTAAGCTGATAATAAATATATATATAGAAAGATTTAAGTGATTATTGCATTGTTTGTTGGTGTAGACTTCGGTGCTCTCGTTGTGATGCTCCCATTTTTCAATGTGATGCACCCATTCAATTCTGACCATTGGATGCAACATCTATTTTCCTGACCGTTGGATACTAAAAGGTTTAACCTGTTAAACCGGTTTTAAAAACCTTTTGGAATGAATTCGTATGTGGTAGTCATCATGATAAATTTTTACAATTTTTTTATTCTAACCGTTGATATCAACTACTTTTTTTTACTTGATTTATTATTTTTTTATAAATTTTTATTTTTTATTCTTTTTTTCTCTATTTTCTGGGATGATCTAATGCTCAAAGCAGAAAGCCAGAAAATGAGACTAAGAAACACTGAATTGGAACCAACAAGCAAGGCAAGTGTTTGGTTTAAGAGAAAATACACATATGCCTTCATATGAGATTTGATCTATGCATAATATATAAAATAGTGTGTATATATATTGTTTACTTATTGGATTTCACATAGTATATAGAATGAAATATGCTGAAAAGTGAAAACCCTCCATTATGTTCTCATATAGTCAGGCTTTCTACATTATATGTTTGTTGTGTTAATTGGCTTGTATATCTATAATATTTTAATTTTGTAAATTATATTCATAACATCTTGCATTATTAGTATACATCGGTGGAGCTCAGAAATACAAACAATGACTGACATATTGGAACACCAAAATAATGGAGAAAGTTGCTCTAAAGATTAAATTTTATTAATAATTTTTTTGGCATCATAATAAATTTTATTTTTAACTTCTTTTATTTACTTGTAACGTGATTTTTTTAATAAATTTTTTAATAATTTTTTTCTTTATAACGTGACTTTTTTTCATATTAAGATAGATTTTGGATGTAAAACATTTTTTTTCTTTACTAGTGGCAAATTAATTTGATTAGTTTAGAACAAATCCAAATTATGAGGTCATGATAAAAATAATTTGATTATTAGTTTTTTTCAATTTCTGATTTCTAACTTTTTTTTCGTGTTTGTTAATTTTAATTTTTAATTAAGGTTAAGATTATGTTAAGGTAATTAATAAAAATTTAATTAGGTGTGACATGGCTTATATTAGGATTTGATTATGATATCAATGGTTGGAATAAGAAAGGTGTAAAAATCTATCACGAGGACTACCGCATATGAATTCATTCCAAAAAGTTTTTAAAACCGGTTTAGCAGGTTAAACCTTTTAGTATCCGACGGTCAGGAAAATAGATGTTGCATCCAATGTTCAGAATTGAATGAGTGCATCACATTGAAAAGTGGGAGCATCACAATGGGAGCACCGAAGCCTACACCTTATTTTTTCTAAAATTCAAACTACTAGCTAGGTAGATATTCATCCCTCCTTAAGGTGATGCTTCATATATCCGTCCTAATTTAAGCGGCTATTTTTAGAAGGTTTATTTATCCCAATTTTTTTGTTACACCACACATAAATTAATTATTTAAGGATTAAATTTCTTTTTCCATTTCATATATATTTAGCCTTTAGTGAAAATCAGTGAATAAAATACCGTACCGTACTGGCCGGTTCAACTGGAAATTGATGCCCTGTCCGGTACCAATATGTATATAAAACGCTTGGTCAACGTACCGACGTTGACCCAATATGATCACGGTTGAACCGGTCGATTTACCGGTGTAACCGTCCGGTTTTGAACTTAGTCAACTTTTTTCATTTTGAAAAAATTTAAAAAAACAATTGCAAATGGTAAGAACTGAACCTAACACACTTTGAATGAAATCAAAAGACTTAACCACTCCACCAAGTGTTATTTAATGATTAATTCATCATATATTATATTTATTTTGTACTAAAAATTTTATTTTTTAAAAGATCTCTCAGGCGGTTTAACCACCGGTTGAACCGATTGAACCGGTTAAAACGGGTACCGCTGGCCTCACCAGTATGGCCTCCGGTCCGGTGTTTTATTCATTGGTGAAAACGAATTAAAGAAATATGTTTCTTTTTTAGGGAAAAGAAATATGTTTTTAGTCTATAGAGAAAATAGATTTGGACTGATCAAGACTCAACTACTATCAATTAACTAAGGAGCACACTTCATATCATACTTTAATTGGCACCCGGTTAACTTCAAGCAGATCCAATCAAACAATAGATTTTAAAAAAACACCAGTCGCATGATCCACCAACTTTTGAACACCTCTTTATCAACTACTAGGTTTTCCCCGCGCGCTTGCGCAACGCGTTTATGGTATTGCAAGACAGAGGCCCATTGCAGGGTTGTTCTTATGCGCCTTCAGTATTTGAGGGGTTTAGTTGTCGGTTTTAGGCTGGTTTTAACGTTTAACAGGGGTTAGTAATTTTTGAAATAGGATAAGGACAATATTAGCATAGCATGAGATATAAATACAAATAAATGTACCTAAAGATATGCAAAATTATTACAAAAAGATAAAAACATTGTTCTGAGTTAAAATATGTAAAGAGCAGTAGTTAATCATGAAATCTTAAGGGTGAAGATCTGCTTGGCACTGGGCAAACAATGACTGTTATTTTGGTTGGAGATTTTTCCACCACGCTCATTGTTGGATCTCTCAAGTCTCAAGAACCACTGCGACAATTAAAATAATCAAAACTTGATATCAACAAGTCTCAAATTTAGTTCAACTCAATCAGGATTAATTAGAGTCCCAACTAATATAACAAATATAGAGGGAAATATATAACATATATTAAAGTTGGAAAGGAAATTATCCTTTTGTCCAACTATAAGATGCACCACATTCACACAAGAACAAATTGTCAGGGGTATTTCGGTATTTTCATACTCGGTTTTTTTTGTTATTTTGATTGAGGATCGAGGGCGTTTTCGGAAGTTTGCAAAAACGTTTACCCTCAGTAGGCCCATTCTCCATAAAGAAATATTTTTTTGTTGGATTATTTATCAAATGATCCTCATACTTTTATACTTTATGCTATTTAATTATTTACAATTATGGGTTGGACAATTTAACGCGCCGCTTTTTATTTTTGTATTTTTTGTTCTATTTGTCCGATTAAGGTGATTCAAGTGTTTATTAAAAGGTAATTTCATGATCTACAACTTTCATGAAGAACTCAGAAGCCAATTTTAATGTTTTGATTCTAAAAAATGCTTATGAAATTTTGTGGTCTCGATTGTCGGTCTATCTAATATTGTATAATTTTTGGTCCACTTGTCCGATTGAGGTTGTTCAAGTGTCGATTAAAAGGTTATTGTGTGATCTACGATTTTCGTCAAGGGCCTGAAAGCTGAATTTGATTAATGAGTTTCGTGGAGAGTTCAAGAGGGAATTTTTATGTTTGGTCTCCATAAACAAATATTTTTTTACTGGATTATTTATCAAATGATCCTCATACTTTTATGCTTTATGCTATTTAATCCTTTACAACTATGGGTTGGACGATTTAACGCTCCGGCTTTTATTTTTTTATTTTTTGTTCTATTTGTCCAATTAAGGTGATTCAAGTGTCTATAAAAATGTGATTTCATGATTTAAAACTTTAATGAAGAACTCAGAAGCCAATTTTAATGTTATGATTCTAAAAAATGATTCCGAAATTTTGTGGTTTCGATTGACGGTCTATTTAATATCGTATAATTTTCGATTCACATGTACGATTGAAGTTATTCAAGTGTCCGTTAAAAGTAATTTCATGATCTGCGACTTTCATGAAGGACTCAAAAGCATTTTGTCCTAATTAATCATGTCAAGAGTTAGAAATCTGCTATTTCATTCATGAAATAAATTTATCATAAAATAATTTTTCTCAATCCAATTTCTTATTGAATCATAAATGAACCAAACGATTTGCATTATAAACTATTTCCTCATTGACTTCTCACTTACACGGTTACACCATATACAATCAACAAATACTTATTGATCATATAATCCAGAACCAACATTCTAAATAATTTCTAAACAAAGGAATTGAGACATTCTATTTAGCTTACTTAAATCATGGCTTCAAAACATTCAATATATATACAAAACAGAAAATTGAGAGTGTCCTAAAAGAAACATCAAAATCTTCACAAACCACTTAACTAATATACTGAAACACGACATAAACAATACAAAAGTTCAATCTTTCCATAATCTTCTCAACCCGTCGCGAAACGCAGGTCAAATATCTAGTTGATATTAAAAAATATACACAAAATTGGGATGCCAATTCTACCTGGAATGTTGCACCAATAATAGCTTTTGACTTCTTACTACAATAGCACTCAACAGAGCCTGAGAAAGAAGTTAAAGTAGACACCAAAGAATTATAGAAATTAGCAACATAAATTCTATACACAACATAGGAAGAAGTCTTAAAATCAATTGAGTTCGACCCTACATGGGTAGAAAGCATTGTTCTAATGCATGTTGGAAGTCCCTGCAAATGTAATTCAAACAGAAGATTGAAACTTTAGTTAGTGAAGATTGCTAATTGAATTGTTGCCTAGCCGGTAAAATGTGAATAATGAATCGAGCTCTTTAATCAACTCGCTAGCGATATCCCCACCTCTAGCCGATAGTCTTGCTGCCCTACCTCTTTGAATTTCTTTTTTAATATTAGTAATACTATTACATGGGGTTTAGGGAAATAGATTATCAAAATTCATATGAACGTAGATGTCACGCCCCGACCCGAAAGTCAAGCACGGACAACCGCCGTGTTACCTCGAAACACGTGCCGGTCGGTCACGTGCACCAAGGCTCCACGAAGCGTCAATACCAGAATAAAAACAACGAAAACGTAAATTGATTAAAGGTTTTAATAAAAAGTTTTCAAACCAGAGTAAAAGCGATATCGTCGAAAACCGAAAAAATAAAAGTATTCCGATAAACGAAAACCAAGTCAAATTCAAATAATGAGTTTGTAAACAAGAAACAAGGCACGGGGGTGACAATGAACAGAGGCAATGCCAGTGGGACCCGTCATGTAGTGAGAAATACCTCTAAGAGCAGTGAAAACAGCCTATGCCACCGACTCGACCGTCCACGAATGCGCTGAGTCCTAACTAACCTGAAAGCACAACAAGAATTTGAGGGGTGAGTACATGAATGTACCCAGTGAGTGAGCCACCCTCAAAAGAATATCAGAAGAGGGTGGGGTGCACTCACAACCAAAACATATAGGAAAACCATCAATTATAAAAACAAGGTCACCAATCAAAACTAATAAATAAAATCATTTATCATTTCATAAAACCTGGGCTGCCAATAAAACCTATCCAGAGTGACATTGACCCGAGTCAACCTCTAGAACCATCAGGGGCATTTTTATTATCATCATCCTTATCAAATAATCAGTAAAAATGTCAATTTTCTTATTTTTCCAACAATAAGCCCGTTCCCCTGACGTTGGCTTGGGTCCGGCACTGCATGGTGGCCGCAGCACACCCAGTTTAGCTCTCCCATGCACACGCCGAACCGGTACACAAATATGGCGTGTCAGGCCTGGAGCGACGAACCATGTGGATCCTAACTCAACTTATGGTTCGCCAATCAAATCTAACAACTAGCTGGTAAACCACCAAAATCAGCCATACATACTCCCTGGACTGCGTCCAGTCCACGAGTCCCCGTATGCTTACCAACAGTTCAAAACCATTTTCGAAGATCGCTCATGCACCAAAAACAATTTATTAAAAACCATTTATAAAACAATTTAATAAAATAGTAATAAAATAGTTCCTCAACGGGTTCTCCATTGAGGACAGCTCACTCACAGTTCAGGGGACTTGTACACCCCCAAAGTCAATCCACTGTGAGCCTAGCCGATGTCTCGATCAGCTCCTTAGCCGTCTAATTGAGAAGCACGTGCAACACAAGAAAATCATCAAAACCAGTATCATAATCAAAGTCATAAATTAAAGTATTAAACCAAAATAAGAAACCAAAACAGTCAGATAAAACATGATAAAATCACAAGAACACATATCCCAGACCCACGGTCTATGTCGAGGAGTTTAACGCATGTCATACAATGTTTCAGGACGAGTTTCAGAGTCGGAACACATTTTCTAAAGCTCATTTGATCATTTCTGACCTTTAAGGGCAAAAACTGTAATTTAGCCGACCAGGGGCAAAACGGTATTTTTGCATACTAGGGCTATTACAATGATCCTGTAACCTTATGTGTTCCATTATTCTGTTTAGATAAACCAAATCCTTGTCTAAGTGCAAAGTTGTAATTTTACACATTCGAGGGTAAAATGGTCATTTATACATTTTTCTAGGTATCACAATGTACATACGAATCCATTGATGTGAGTGATATAAATGAATTCTCTCATTTCCACCCTTAGGGGTACTTTAGTAAATTTGATGACTAAAGGGCATAATGGTAATGTTGATAGGTCGAGGGTAGCACAGTAATTTTACCCAAAAGGGTCTCTACGGTAGCTTTCCAATCCTGAATATACGATCTTAAAGTTTAATTATTTGTATCACGCTTTTCGGGGCAAAATAGTAAATTTGCCTATTAAGGGTATTTCGGTAATTTTCACTCTCTTAATAGTAAATTTGCCTATTAATAGTAAATTTGCTTTTACGCTGACATTGTTACATGTCATAGTTGTTGACCCTACTATGACAAATGAATTCTCTCATTTCCACCCTTAGGGGTACTTTAGTAAATTTGATGACTAAAGGGCATAATGGTAATGTTGATAGGTCGATGGCAGCACAATAATTTTACCCAAAAGGGTCTCTACGGTAGCTTTCCAATCCCGAATATACGATCTTAAAGTTTAATTATTTGTATCGCGCTTTTCGGGACAAAATAGTAAATGTGCCTATTAAGGGTATTTCGGTAATTTTCACTCTCTTAATAGTAAATTTGCCTATTAATAGTAAATTTGCTTTTACGCTGACATTGTTACATGTCATAGTTGTCGAATTCGAAATCGCAGCTCAAAGGAATAGATTAGTCCACTTTTACTAATTAGGGCTAATAAGGTAATTTATCCACTTATGGGTAAAACGGGAATTTGCGCTCTTACGAAAATTACGAAATAATACGAGGACTATTCTGATTTATTAACGTAACTGGTGTGGTCAGATTTGTTAAATTCTTCTTCCAAGGGTAATTTCGTTATTTAAAATCTCAATGGTGATTTAGTAATTTTTTTACCCACCCAAGGGTAAAATTATAACTTTACTTATCAATTTATTGACCCAATTCTTTATTCCAAATTTTTTTTAATTTCCTTTATTTCCCTTTTTTTCTCCCTTCCTTTTATTTCAATTGGGCTTAGGTCCAAATACATCATTTTTTTTCTCTTCCCTCCGGCAGCCGCCCAAGCCGTCGGAAATCTGGAAAAATTCCAGATTTTACACTTGTTTCATTATTTTTAAATTATTTATGCCACTTTCACTTCTAATTTCAACCCATAAACACAACATCCACACTTATAACTCTAAAATCAAGCCTAAAGTATCAAATAAATCAACAAGTTCATCAAAATCTTCAACTTCCAAAATTCAAAGGACTTACCTAGAAGCAAATCCTTCCTTGTTCTTACTTTCCTTAGCACCAACATTACTCCACCCGAATCCACAACCTCAAAACCATGAATAAAATTAGAATTTTGAACTTAGAATGAGAAAATCAACACTTAACCACCAAGAACCCAACCTCTTACCTTTAAACTTAATTCTCTCCTTAAAACACCATTAAATTCAAAAGTTTGCACCAAGGGTTGGAAGGAAATGCTAAAAGGTTTTCATATTCAAGGTTGCATGTGAACTTCCAACAAGATTTCAAGTTAATTGATTTGTTCAATTTAATCCCTAAGTTTTCCATTTACCCACTTGCATACTCAATTAAATTTCTTTTTACTCCAAATTTTAATTTATATTACCAAAAGTAAATTCTTATGGTATTACAATAGATTAGCCATATATCCACCTCTTTGTTCTGATACCAATTCACTTGATTATCAAATTTCATTATAAAAAAAATAATCCATAGACTTAGTACTAAATTGGAAGGGAGAAGCTAGGATTGGGCAGCCATAACTAACCTGGAAAGGAAAAAACTTGAAAATTCATAATTAATACCAACAATAATGCAGTTCTTAACAAAATTCCAACTAGAAATCATTAAACATGAATAAATAATGAGATTATGCATATATAGAAATTGAAAGAAAAATTCATGTGAATCAATTCCTCCCTCTCTGTACCCATAATCCTGAAGGTCTTGATACATTAGCTTTAGTATATTGGTGATGGGATCTGATAAATCCTTTTTGACAATGATAGAGATAGCACGTTAGACAAGAAAATATATACACCAGAAAGACATGAAAACACATGGAATAACATGAAAAACTAACATTCGCAAGTTAAAAGTCCTTGATTATGCTTAGGCATCAACCTTAGGATCTATTTCACCCTTGAACGTCCTTCTGATTTTTACTCTTGCATATTGTACTTTTTAAAACACTATTTTGAGTGAGTTTCACCATAGAAAATAGTCTTCGGTGAGCAAGACAGCTTTTGATGAGTATGCTTATGTATGAAGTGATTGTATGATGATTATGGTATAATTCAATGTAGTATCTTCAGTATCCTTCATATGTCATTAGCATTCAAAGTTGATTTAAACTAATGTGTTTATACGTGCTGCATAAGTTTTTAAGCGCACTAGTATTTGTAGGATATTCCTTATTAGCTTTTTTCTTGCTCGAGGACTAGCAAGAAGCTAAATGTGGGGGTATCTGATGAGACCAAACAGTTCATAAAAATTGCTATCTTTTAAGTGTTATTTGGGGTAAAAGTACACAATTGGTCCCTAAAGTGGAACCAAATGTTCATTTTGGTCCCTGAAGTGAAACTTTGTCCAATTGAGTCCCTAAAGTGAAGGTGATGGGCTAAATAGGTCCTTCCGTCACAGGTCCGTTTGAGGATCTGTCAATTGCGCTGATGTGGCGTTGACGGCGTCAATTGCACTGACGTGGAGTCATCCACGTCAGATTATCAGAAATAAAAAATTTAAAAAAAAATT
>AWUE01020678.1:0-51383 GCA_001974825.2 Corchorus olitorius | reverse complement strand
CCCACGCGTATTCCTTCCATAGACTGGTTTTTCTATTTTTCTCAGTCAACTCTTTCCCTCTCCTACACTCCATCGGAATAAACTAAGGCTGTAATAGATAAGAATATGGCACAAGAGTTTATAAATGACATGCTAACAAATCTTTTTGTGATATTATCTTTGTGATGGCAATAACTTTAGTGGTTTTTGTCATTTTCTTTGCTTTAGACTAAAGAAAATATCTGTTGAAACGAAATACTATTAGGAATGAATCTATATGCGGTTTTTCTTTTGCCATTTTGAGAATAAGATTATGCTATATACATTTCTAGTTTAATTTATCTTTGTAAATCTTTAAGAGCCAGCTATTATGCTGTATTGTTTTACGCCTAAGATCATTTAAATAAGAAAGAGATAGACCAACCATCATTAATTATAACTACAACAAGTATAGTTTTATAATTTGAGTTGATTTGTAATTTTTCCTTATATTTGTTATTCCTTTTTCATTATAGGATATGGATCATCATCAAAAGGTTGGTCTCACATACGATGATAGATGTTGAGACATGTTACTAACATTAAATACGAAAAACATGATTGAATCTCGAACACAATGAATATCTTCAAGCAAACTAGAAACTATGATATGTTAGTTTTATTTAATTGAAAATTATCATTTTTTTTGGTTAAAGTAACTTTATACCTTACTAACTTGAGTTGGCATTAGATGCATATTTTTTTTCCAATAGAGCATGTTGCTTTTGACCACATCATTATTGTGCACAATCGGGTGTATGCTTCCAGACTGCAAGAATTAGAAAATATATATGAACCAGAGACATATTAGGGAGCTTAACAAAGAGTACCGCCATAGAATCCTGTGAGGTAGGGAAAAGCTCTTTTCAAGCCGCCTCTCTAGTAGTTATTTCCCTTATTAGGGTAAGATTTAACCATTCTAATTTTATTACAAATAGGGTGCGTCGAAAGTGACTTCAGAGAGTTAGATTCTGTGTTTGCTATCATCCACCCTCCAGGTCACCATGCAAGATCTGATGGCGCGATAGGTTTGTACATCCTTAACAATGTTGCAATTACAACAAAACATGTTTTAGTTAATGAGGTATACTTTTATAAAAATATTTGTTTTATAAGTTATAACTTTTAAAATATTAAAGTATGTTATTCTTATCTTTAGAGTCTTTTATTATTTTCATTGTAGGAATTGGCCATTCGAAAGATTCTTATAGTTGATTAGGATTAGGAGGTATGCAATCGATCGGTTCGGTTTGAATTTTCTGAAAACTTTATAAACCGAACTACCTATTAATCACCAACCAACCAAATTATTCCCCCAACCGAATAAACTGAAAAACCGAACTATTTGGTAGATCTATTAATTAACCTTTCCCAGGTTTACATAAAAATTAACAAAAAAATAATTAATATTTTAAAATTTTCTACTTCAATATTTAAAATTATTATATTTAAACATTAATGACTAAAAAAACCTTACATTTAATTAAATATAATAATATATAGAATATTTTTTAAAAAATATTATTATTATTTTGAAATTGTTTATTTGGTAGGTTTGATTGTGAATCTTTACAAATTGATAACCAACCGAATAATTCAATTTTATAACTGACCTCAAATCTTAAAACCAAATTAACCGAACCGTTTTAACCAAAATTTATCAGTTCGGTCGGTTTAATCGGTTTAAACCGATTAATGCTCACCCCTAATTGGGATATCCATCATGGCAAATGGAACGCAACAAGCTTTTTGGGAGAACGAGAATGTCTTATTTTCTTTTGTCCAAAGATATTTGCTAAACATTCTGTCAGTCTATTTTTGTCTCCATTAATCATGCCACATTTTTATCTACTTTTTTAATGTCGAAATACAAAATCTTGTACTTAGATTTAAAGTGTTAATGGTGTGGATAATTCTATCTACTTAGAGTTTGGTCAGGCTAGAGCTACAATAAAAAGAATTTTAGGTTATGCCGTGGGCAGAGACCTAGTTAACTCTGTTATACTAATTCAATCGAATCAGCACAGGAAATAGGTTGTTGTCTTGTCGCTGGGTATTTTTTTTGTTTTGACAAATTTAATTATATGTATTGTATGTAATGTAGATATGGATATGGTTGTGCGTGCTGGTTTTACGAGACTTATGATTGATCAATGTTTTGTTGTAATTTTTGTGGACTCTTATGATGTTTTTCAATCTGTTTGATGTAGTATTTTTAAGGTCTTGTGTCTAATTAGTTTGTTGCATTAATGTGAATGATGCATTTAAGGTTAGATTATTGGTTTATTGGATTCTTAGAGTGAAGATAGAAAATGGGTATATTTCATTTTGGTATGTTTATTATTTTGGGATAAAGCAGGACAATGAGTATGTTTATTATTTTGTGTATATCTTGAATTTTTTTTAAGTAGTGCATTTCAAGGTTGAAATGGTTGTGTCTCACATTTTTACATGAAGATAGCAAATAAGTACACTTTGTTTTTTGTCTAAATGTCTGTCAATCACTGTTTGCATGTGATTTTGAATTTTAAGGTTGAAGTGATTTTGTACTCTAAGATGATGATGTGTTTTGTAGCTAGTGTTTTGTTTAAATTCATGCAAGTGAAATTTCTTAATTTATCGCATTGTATAAGACTGGCAATGACTATTGGTCAGATAGTTGATACCGATGATGATAGAGTTTGTTTTCAGGGTTGGTGGAATAGTTATATGATCATAAAAATGATAGTATTTTTGACACTACGGATAGGATGCCCTTCAGTTATTAATATTAAATGCTTTTCAAGATGCTACTTTATGAGATTCCTCTCTGTTTATAGGTTTTGTACCCCTCACAAATTTGGTTATAATATTGTGACTGGACATGTAATCATGTTAGATCTTCATTCCTGCTAATTCTTTTTTCTTTTTGTAATACATTTTCTTGCTGTTTTAGATGGATTTTAATGATTTCATTCTAGATGTTATGGGATAGGATTTGACTTATGGGAACACTTGCTGTTGCATTTGAAAATTTTGTTACGTATAAACCAAACTTATTGCCTAATATTTACTGCTTACTAACTAAATGGTTTTATGCTAGTGTATTGAAAAACATACAATGGAAATCAACACAAAGTATTTATTAGAGTTATATATTTGTAACAAATATAATAATGTCAAAGCAATCACCCTTAAAATATAACTTACATGGACACTAAGATCTTTTTTTCGATTTGATTCGCTTAATGTTTCTCCCCCAATTATCTTTAGTCTTTACTTCCTCTACAACAATATAATAATATATCATTAAGAAATGACAAATAAATTATTTAATTAAAATGATATATAAAGCATTAGGTCATACCCTCATATCCATATAACCAATTTCGAGTGGTAATCAATACTTCGCATTTGTAGTCGTTAGACTACTTCTCCATTTGGTGATAACTCTACCACCTATACTGAATGCCGATTCTGAAGCAACCGTGGTAATAGGGATACTTAAGATATCCCTTGCCATGCGGGAGAGAGTAGGATATCGGAACTCATTTTTCTTCCAAAATCAAGAACATCAAGTTGCAACTCATAGTCCTCTCTGTTTTCTTCCAAATATAATTCCAACTCCGATTTATTTGAGTTAGATTGACCACCAAAATTTCGGAAACCCTACATTAAGAAAAATGAAAAGAAAGTCAATTCCTGAATAAGAATGTTGGTAAAACAAAAAAACAAATATCAAATTTCTATTTAAAGATTAGACAAATATTATTACCGCAAGATCCGAATTGATTGTTCTCTGAACACCTTGTTGAACTTGAGGATTAGTGACAGATGAGTGTACCATGTTGCCACGTTGAAGTTTGTACTCTTCAAAAAGTTTTTTCATTTGTTCAAGAATCAATTGTGAACTATTCTCATATTGTGAACCCAATTGTGGCAACAAGTATTGAAGAAGTTGCAACTTAAATCGAGGATCAAGTATGCAAGCAAATGATAGCACCATAGTATGTTCCTCCCAATACTTTGAAAACTTGTTTTTCATGTTTAGAGCCATTTCTCTAAAAATAACATATGTCGACAAAAGCTCCTTCTCAATATTCTTTTGAATGATGAACACATTCTCAAAATACAAGTTTGTAGTAGGATAGTCAGATCCAGAAAACAACACGGTTATATCATAAAAAGGCTTCAAAAATTGGAAGATATGTTCAATCCAAGGAAATTCATAATCTGCCAAATATTCAAGAGCAAAAACCTCATCTGTCCTTGACAAAACCTCAAAAGCAGAGTGGTAGTACAAAAACCTCTCAAGCATCAAGTAAGTAGAGTTCCATCTAGTTGGCACATCTAACCACAATCCTTTAGAATACTCCAATCCAGCTTGAGCCACACACTCACGAAACTTAATTTTCCTCCCTTCAGAACCCTCAACATATTTCACACATTATCTTATTTTCAACAAGTCTACTTTAATGACTTCTAAACCACTTTGAACAATAAGATTCAAAATATGAGCACAACACCTAACATGAAAATATTTACCATGAGCTACCAAAGCATCATTTTGATCAAGTTGAAAACGCAATAATTCTTGCATATTGTTCATGTTAGATGCATTATCTAAAGTAATACTGCAAATCTTTTTATCAATTCCCCATTCCCTCAACAAACCATAAATAGTATTATATAAGTAAGTTGCACTATGTGGTGGAGGGACATGAAAGAAATTCAAAATCTTGGAACATAACTTCCAATCATCATTGACATAATGTGCAATCAAACAAAGATATCCATCAGATGTGCAAGATGACCACATATCACAAGTCAAAGATATCTTACTTGAAACTTTCCCCAAAATAGATTTAAGTTCCTCCTTCATCTCCAAATGTATTTTCAAGCAATTACCCTTACATGTGTTTCTAGAAATTGGTTTGAAATCTTTATTCAAATAGCAACACAATTCTCTAACTTTTCTATGTTCAACCCATTCAAACGGATATCCATGTTCAATCACACATTCAGCTAACATTCGCCTAACAACATTGACATCTATCCTGTAATTCGATTCCCTTACTTCTCCGAAATTAGCAGGACGTTTTTTACATGTGTTTAAGTGGCGGTTTAAAGCATTTGTACCTGATTGAGATTCTGCAATTAGAGTTGTACCACAATGAATACATCTGGCTTTGGCTTTTCCTCCTCCAATCAGCCTCATCTCTTCTGCAGTAAGCATGGTAAACTCATCCTAAGCTGGTGACCATTTTTTACTTGAACTACTTTGAGGAGTATTGATGGTAGAAGATGCCATATTTTGATTAGAATCTTCTTGACTACTCGGAATACTCACTGATGGAATTTGAGCTGCCATTCTTTGCAACTAAATACAAAAAAAAAGCAAAGATTGAGAGATTATTTTACACTGCTACAGAGCACAAACAAACTAATTGCACATATGGCAACAAAATGTGAATTTGGCCTGTCCGTAGTCTAGTCTGTACATTAATAAATGCAAGTAAGAGAAATTCTGATTTTGTTCTTCTAGGAAATTAAATTAATAAGAATAAAGGGAAAAAAATGGGATTGGCCAATATACCACTGTTTTTTGCGATTCACCAACTTGAATCACAAAAACATCACTGCAAATAAATGAATAATTCACAACACCACAAAAAGACTAGTGTCATTCAAATTCTCTTCCTCATCAATCATCACCTTATCGTAGGCATGGCAATATAAATATATAATAAAAGGTTTCGACCATTTACTGAAAGATATTCTCTTCTTTTTCTTCTCAATTAATTTCTTTGTCTAAATTCAAGAATTCAATAGAAAATAAAGAATTTACAGGCTACAATTTTGGGGTTCTAGCATTATTGGTAATGCCAAGATCTTGCGTATTTCCATGAAGAAAAATAATTGGGGCTTTAAGATTGGGAGATTATTTTACAAAACTGAACGGTGGAATAGTAGAGTTTGGTGAGGGGAACAACATACCAGAAACTCACAGCTTTCCAACGGCCGGATTTAGAGATCGGCAACCGAGAAGTTTGGTTTGAGTAGAGCTTAGATTGAGATGTTAGGGGCTGTCTTGGTGAGAACTAAGAGCTGATTGAGTATGGGTGATGAAAACGAGTTGCTCTGCAAAATTTGGAGCTTAACAGAGGTGGTTTCCACGGTGGTTTGCGGCAATCCGTACGTTGGCAGCCTGCTCTGTTTGTGAAATTGTCTCTGTTTGTGAAACAAAGAAAGGAGAAGGAAAAGCAAAATAAAAAAGAAACCCGCACCCACCGTCCCACGTGCTATTTGAATTTGTTTCATTCTTTTTTTGGTAAAATCTCTTAATTAGCTCCCTTGTTTATTGCATGTTCATTTCAGTCCCTAATTAGTGAATAAGTTACAATATTTGTTCAATTAGGTGCTGGTAAATTTAGAATTAGTTCAATTTAGTCCCTCAGTTTCATAATTGAATTAAATTAGATGTTGATTTTCAATAAATGGTAAGAAATAGATTTTAATTTGTGAAATTAGAATTAATTAGACTTTAATAATTAGATTTAGAATAATTTTCATATGCATCCATGTTTAGTTTGTTGTTAAATACTGCCATTGATGAGATTTAATGAAATGGATTCCCGATTTTAGCAGTTTGTTGTAAAATACTACGATCTTTTGTCATTAATCACTTCGTTAGTAATTTTTAACAATTATTCGATATCGGACTCTAACTATTGAATATTCAAACCGGAACCGAAAACAAAATTGTAAACGTACTCGACCCGAGCCCGAACCCGAACCCGAACCCGACCTGAGCCCGAACCCAACCCGAGACCGAACCCGAGAATACCCGAACCCAAAAATACCCGAACCCGAAGTACCCGAACCCGCCCATTTGCCAGTTCTAGTTTGGGATATACTATTAATGTACTTCTGGTTGATGAAGGTTTTGGTGATGCAGATCATATCGCAATATGGAGGCATGTGCTGCTTCCGATGGCTACTAGGTTCAACCCTGACATTATATTAATTTCTGTAAGGATTGATTTAGGTAGTTTTCATGGATGTCCAAGTCATTTTTTGTGCTATCAAAACTTATGGGTTAACTTTATTGATTTTTAACCTTTATATGAGAGCAAGCCAAAACACAGACTACAATTGATTACAAGGAGCAAAACAAAACAAAGCAAATTAATGAAAAGCAAGATTGTATCTAGAGACCATCAGCATGAAATTAGGGTTTTGGTCTTTCATCTTATTGATATTTCTTGCAAATAAATTCCAACCATCCATCAATTTGGGACATTCGAATTGAAACCATTAGATCAATGCTCACTCTCAATATAAAAAGCTAAAGTGATTGAACAAAGGGGAAGGTTTTTTTTTCTAAAAAAAGGAGGGGAATATAGTTTTCAAAAAAAAATTCCTAGGGTTCTTAGAGTTTATCAAAAGAGGACTAAGATTTTCGAAATAGAGGCTTTCCTTTCTTGGATGCTCTGCAAGTTGAAAGAAGGAAGCTAAAGTAGAGGTCTTCATCCTTTTGTTGTGTTTGATTTATCTGTCTCTTTTTAGGTTAGGGTTTCGGTTCAATTTGGGGATTTGGAGGTTTTGGCTTTCTTTGTTAAAATCGAGTTTGGGGGGGGGGGGGGGTGGTTCAAATTTGGTTGTTGTTTCTTCAAATTGGTTGAGGGGTTTGTGTCAGGTGGCTTTGGGGAGTTCAATGCCAAAGTTTGGTGGGAGTTCGACTGTTGTTTTCGCCAGAATCGGGTAAAGTGGGTTGTAGTTCTTTGGTTGAGTTTGGAGTTTTCAATGGCTAGGGTTAGTGAAAAAAAGAAGAGGAAGTAGTTTTAGGCGTTTGAGGGCGATTTACGGTATCAGGACGGTTGTGGAAGGGGCCCGGCACTGTTAGGGCCTTTTTAGAGAGAGAAAGTCGAGCTAGTTAAAGAAGAAGAAGAAGAAGAAGAAGAAATATGCATTATTGCGGTATCTGTACAAACAAGCCTCGAATCCTGGTTGTGGCAGGTCAGAGGCATCACCCAAATCAATCAATCATCTGTCATGAGTCGACCGTGCTTAATGGGAATAATTATATATATATATATATACTTCAATTTATTATTTTCAATGAAAGACATAGGTTTTTATAAACGCGTTCTCATTGAGAGCAAGTCGAAAATGTCTTTTTATTATGGGGCAAAAATAGGCCGGCCAAGGCTGATGCAAAAGTTGTTAGTATGGGCCACAAATGGGCAAGTGAAAACTGGGTACGTTGCAACAATGTAGGTCCTACGAAGCAGATTCGTTTTTTTTTTATCAAATTTAGTTTCTTTTTTTTATCCAAATATCTTTCTTTTTTTTTGACACCAAGAAAGATGCGTATTCGGAATATTTAATCCGGGGAGACGGTAACGTTTTTTGCTTTATATGGCCCTTTGGTTGTATAAGGGACTCCCAATTCGTAGGAATTGTTTGATATGGGAGATTTCGGTTTGTCTTCTACTATTGACAAATGTGGAAAACTATTTGAAATTGGGTTACAACAAACCAAGGCCTTTTTTTTATTTTTTCTAAAATAATGTCATACACTTCTCGATTTCATTTGAAACTTCTTGGGTTTTTTTTTTTCATAAACTTTTTGGTACTTGCTAGTATAAGCATCTTGGTATTTTTTGTGGACTTTTATGATGTTTTTCAATCCGCACTACTATTTACCAAGCTGCTAACCATACATATATATAAATGAGTAAAAGTTGTCTTATATACAAAATCTTACTCTAGTATTCACAAAAGTAATGTAAATATTTTAAGTTAGAGTTGCATCCAATTCAAAGACCAAGCACTTGTAGCCAAATAAACCAGAAAACAACATTTTAGACAAAAGAAACCAAAAAAAAATGAAGAAAACCCAAGCTTAAGAAAATTATAATACTTATGATAAATATTAATACTGCCCCCAAGGAGGTGGAGAAGAAAAAACTCCATCATTCATTTTACCCATAAATAAAAAGATAGGTATCCACGCTAAAATTGGGTAAAGAAGGAGAGGCACTTACCGGAGATAAACATTTTCCACCAATTAAGAGAGTCAAATTTGTCTAAGTATCAATTATAGCAGTATAAATTACTCAAAAGAAATGGAGACTTGCTAGTATATAGCAATCCTTAAACCCTCGACCCTATGATGAAAGAAAATGTACCAAGAAGAAAACTATTAAACCAGAAAAAAAACGAAAATAATAAACAAATCATAAACGTGAAATCAATCAAGAAACCAAAAGAAAAAATCACTTACTTAAGAGGGAATGATAAGGGACTGTGTCTTGGCTACGGCAACAGGCGGCGAGAGATGTGAATTGAAGCGAGTGGAAAAAGTCGAAATGAAGCAGAGTTTCCAAAGAGGGAATGATAAGGGACTGTGCCTTTGCTACAGCAACAAGCGGCGAGAGATGGGAATTGGAGCAAGTGCAGAAAGCTGAAAAGAAGCAGAGTTTCCAAATTTCATATGCTTTTAGACTTTGATTGGGTTTGGGTTTTGCGCCATTGTTCTACCGAATCTTTGGTCTTAAAACCTAAATCCATAAACGAGTTTGTGTTTTATAATATTTTTGTCTTGTGTTTTTTCATCTTCAAGTTCAAAAGTCAAAAGTCAAAACACACACACGCTTTCAAAATTCAAGCACAAAATCTTTCCATGAAGTTTCTCTCTTCATTAAACCTTAAAAATCCTAAACAGAATTGGAAACCTAGTCCTATTAACAATAGGACCCTTTGGCCTATATATAGCTATAAATATTTACCACTAGCACCGACTCCACTAATTACTTCAAAAAAAATAAAAATTTACTGTCTGAATTTACTCCCTTTAGCCACGGCAGTTGGAGCGAAAGATTTTCAGTGCCACCGAATTTACTGTCCTCGAAAGTGCCTTGATGAGCCGCGAAACGCAAGTCGTGACTGAGAGTCGGATGTGTAAGCTGCAGAAGGAAGCATTGGAACGTGAATTTGCGAAAGAATGTGCAGAACATTAACAAGTCTCTGAGGAGCTTCGCAGAACAACAGGATTATTCATTGACGTCGTAGATTCAGGACCAATCCCTGTCTGAAGCTGGAGGAAACGGAAGTGGATCTCACCGTCGCTTTGCAGAGGCTTGACAACTCTAACAGACTAAACATCACACTTGTGGGCAAATGTGATGACCTCAAGTGCCATAACACGAAGTTAAAAGCTCAGGTGGCGATTTCGATGCCTAACAAGTTTGAGCTGGTTGACTAGACTTACAAATAGCACATAGCCATGCTCGACACCCAGGAGCGTAACTACGATCTGACTCTTCCGTAAAAAATGGCCGAACGCAAATTACATGGTGCGGGACATGTGTTGAGCGACCATCGTGCCCAACCAACTTTTGGAGTTTAAAGCCAGTGCAGATGGTGATGGAGACGGGGAAAACCTAGAACTAGGCAATGATAACATTGCGTCGTCCCAGAACGACATGAATCACCGGAAAATTGGAGTGGAATATGAACTCAACGAAAAGGCTGTCTCAGGTTCTTCTGTTCCTCAATGGAGCAGATATTTATTGGAAAAAGCGCATAGACACCGATCCGACACCGACAGAACTATTAAACCCATGCAGGGTTTGCAAGAAGGCGGATGCGAAACATGTCGAATCACGCCTCCTCCGGTGGTTTTTCGTCTGCATCATCTAGTAATGGCAATAGTTAAGGGTTTAAGATTCTCACCGGAAGCCGTCAGTTAGATCACAAATAATTTTTTAGATGCAGCACGGGTCATGTCTTGGACTAGCCCCAAATCAACACGGGTAGACGTGTTATAAGCCCCTGTGGCTTAAATGTCCTTTTCTTTTATTTGGGCTTTAATTATTTATTTAAAGATAATTAAATATATTATTTCATTAAAAATTCTGAATTCCTCACAATCTCCTCCTAAAAATCTTCATCCAACTAAGAATTTTAAAAGTTAGCATTTCAAAATGATACATTTCAAAAAAAATTCTTCTTAAAAATCTTTAAAATTTTAAGAATTCCCCATCCAAACACACTCTAAGTGTTTTATTTTTTTATTTGTACTGATCATCCAGTCTCAACATATCAAATATGTGTAGTTTGATATGTAATTTGGGTCTAAGTAGGAGAAATTAAAACAATTTGACTTAGATTATATTATCATTATTGTAATTATTATTATAATTATAATAATTATCATTATTAGAAAAAGGTTAAGTAAAAGGATTGTTCATATATTTGAAAGGAAAAAAGTTAAAACAAGTTTAAGCGTAATTAAACGTGATTCTCGATCATCTTTTTCATAGTTACATTGATAACAACCATTTGATATATTTTTAGTACTTGTTTGGTTGGAATATTTGGGAGGGGTGGGGAGGAGTTAGAAGGGATAGTAGTTGTTTGGTTTAGGTAGTAAGGAAGGGTGAGAGGTAGAAAGGGGTGGACTCCACCCTTTAAACCCTTCAAAATCCACCCCTTCAAATCGTGGTATTTGGGAGTGATGAGTTTTGGACATAAACTTCATTGACAAAATTAACCCCGTTACATTTTGTAAAATTCAAAATTAGCCTCATCCATTAAAAACCCACCAGCGCATTTCGTAATAGTTTTGATATTGTAAATTTGGCTTATATTAAAAACCCACCAACACATTTTATAATAGTTATGTTAAAAACCCTTATATTATTAATATATAATATGGCATTTATATTTTAAATATAAGATATCATGTTATATTTCAGAATGGTTTTGATATTGTAAATAAAACACATTAGGATCTAACGGAAGAAAATTATGCTGGAAAGTACGAAACTGCAACAGCCCGGTTATTTCACGGACAGAGGGATGGCCACTACGAATTGCTTTTACAAGTCCAACCCACTTTATGGTTGTGCACCAGACAAATCAATGACTCATGGAGAATATGTAATAGAAAGAATTTATCCCCTTAAGACAAGTAACTAAAAGTTGTATACTACTGAAACAGTTTGAAAAGAGGACACCTGCAAGGGAAAAGAAAGATTCAGATCTTATATCCTATTGCATTCAAAAAGGAATGCTAATATCTAGCTATCCACGTAACGAATTTCGCATAGCATTTCAACTTTAATAAAAGTTTATTCAATTGGGTTGCTTGTCTCCCAACTTCATCTTAGTAGAGAACAATTTCCACTGATTAAGAGAGTCGGATAAACATTCTTTCAAGTCATCTCTAAATTTGAGGTTACCCAAATGTTTATATAAAGGAAAGGCTACAAAAAAACATGATTGAGTATTCAGCTCCATCCAATACATAGAAATAAGTAAATAAGTTATCATTGATATAGTTTTGTGGTATTAACATGATATCCAAAAGTCAGACCACAAAATACTCACAATTACAGCTGGACTTAGTATATAAAGACATGAAAACCCAAAAATTTACACAACAATGTACTCTAAACCAGCTCTATTACCCATATCCAGTATCTAAGTTAGCCTAAAGTAGCAGCTGGGACATAAGATACCAAAACCCATAACGTGTACACAACCAATAGCATCTTCACCAGCAAAAGATAACGTATTATAAAGTGTAGCTACTCTAAAACAGAAAATGGCATTTAACCTACAATCCACACTACTATTCACCAAGCTGCTAACCATACGGGGAACCCTTAGGTTTTCGGGGCATCTTTCGCTTTACTTTTGCGTTGCGAGTGTATGCGTCCACCACGGTCAGGGCTATCACAGGTATCTTGTACCTAGTTAAGGTGCAGCTTTGTTTGGTCTTGATTCTAGACTAGACTGGAAATAACCCTATGACTATTCATTGAAGAAGCTTACATATATATAAATGAGTAAAAGTTGTCTTATATATACAAAATCTTACTCTAGTATTCATAAAAGTAATGTAAATATTTAAGCTAGAGCTGGATCCAACTCAAAGACCAAGCACTTGTAGCCAAATAAACCAAAAAACAACTTTTTAGACAAAGAAATCAAAAAAATAAAAAATAAAATAAAAAAGAAGAAAACCCAAGCTAAAGAAAATTTAAATACTGATTATAAAAATTAATACTGCCCCCAAGGAGGAGGAGGAGAAAAAACTCCATCATTCATTTTACCCATAGATAAAAAGATAGATATCCAACTAAAATTGGGAAAAGAAATGGAGGCACTTACCCGGAGATAAACATTTTCCACTTATTAAAAGAGTCAAAGTTGTCTAAGTATCAATTATAACTGTATAAATTACTCAAAAGAAATGGAAACTTGCAAGTTTTTAGCAATCCTTAAACCCTCGACCCTATGATGAAAGAAAATGTACTAAGAAGAAAACTATTAAACCAGAAAAAAAAACGAAAATAATAAACAAATCATAAACGTGAAATCAATCAAGAAATCCAAAAAAACAAATCACTTACTTGAGAGGGAATGATAAGGGACTGTGCCTTGGCTGTGGCAACAGGCGGCGAGAGATGGGAATTGGAGCGAGTGGAGAAAGCCGAAAATAAGCAAAGTTTCCAAATAGGGAATGGTAAGAGACTATCCCTTGGCTGCGGCAACAGGCGGCGAGAGATGGGAATTGGAGCGAGTGAAGAAAACCGAAAAGAAGTAGAGTTTCCAAATTTCATAGGCTTTTGGACTTTGATTGGGTTTGGGTTTTGGCCCATTGTTCTACCGAAATCTTTGGTCTTAAAACCCAAGTCCATAAACGAGTCTGTGTTTTATAATATATTTGTCTTGTGTATTTTCATCTTCAAGTTCAAAAATCAAAAGTCAAAACACACACAGGCTTTCAAAATTCAAAGACATAGTCTTTCCATGAAGTTTCTCTATTCATTAAACCTTAAAAATCCTAAACAGAATTGGAAACCTAGTCCTATTAACAATAGGACCCTTTGGCCTATATATAGCTATAAATGTTTACCAGCAGCACCGACTCCACTAATTACTTCGGAAAAAAAATAAAAATTTACTGTCTAAATTTACTCCCTTTAGCCGCGGAAGTTGGAGCGAAAGATTTTCAGTGCCGCCGAATTTACTGTCCTCGAAAGTTTTGATGAGCCATGAAAGGGAACTCGCGACTAAGAGTCGGATGTGTAGGCTGCAGAAGGAAGCATTGGAACGTGAATTGGCGAAAGAATGCGCGGAACATTAACGAGTCTCTGAGGAGCTCCGCAGAACATAGGATTATACGTTAACGTCGTAGATTTAGGACCAATCCCCGTCTGAAGCTGGAGGAAATGGAAGTGGATCTCATCGTCTCTTTGCAGAGGCTTGAATTGGCGAAAGAATGTGCGGAACATTGACGTCGTAGATTAAACGACCAATCTCCGTCTGAAGCTGGAAGAAATGGAAACCTATCTCACTGTCACTTGCAGAGGCTTGACAACTTCGACAGACTAAACAGCACGCTTGTGGGCAAAAGTGATTACCTCAAGCACAAGAACACGAAGTTTGAGCTAGTTGACCATACTTACAAATAACACATTGCCATGCCCGACACCCGGGAGCGTTACTGCGATCTGACTCTTCCGTAAAAAACGGCCGAATGCAAATTACATGGTGCGAGACAAGTGTGGAGCCACTCGAGCACGACAATTGCCATCATTCTGAAACGACTTTCGGAGTTTAAAGCCAGTGCAGATGGTGATGGAGACGGGGAAAACCTAGAACCAGGCAATGATAACATTGCGTCGTCCCGGAACGGCATGAATCACCGGAAAACTGGAGTTGAGTATGAACTCAATAGCAAGGTTGTCTTAAGCTCCTTCGTTCCTCAATGGAGCAGATACTTATTGGAAGAAGCTCATCGACACTGATCCGACGCCGACAGAACCATTTCCCCCATGCAGGGTTTGCAAGAAAGCGGATGCGAAATGTGTCGAATCACGCCTCCTCCGGTGGTTTTTCGTGTGCATCATCTGGTAATGGCAATAGTTAAGGGTTTAAGATTGTCACCGGAAGCCGTTCGTTAGTTCACAGACTGTTTCTTAGATGCAACATGGGTCATGTCTTGGACTAGGCCCAAATCAACACGGGTAGATGCATTATAAGCCCCTGTGGCTTAAATGTCCTTTTTTTTTGTATTTGGGCCTTAGTGAAGTCCGACAGGCGCACTTAATTACAAAATTGCCAGGCCGGAGATGTAATGTTTACCGTTTTACCTAATCTTCATTCATTTTGGGTGACATTGTGATGTATTCACTTCTGAATCCTCTGCTTAATGGTATGGTTTATTGCGTATTTGTGGTGAACGTTACTTGTATTGAGCATGAAGTCCTGAGACACATCCGGTAAGATTACGGAGATTTAAACAAAATATTGCATATTAAGCATATTGAGCATTTAAATATAATTATCATTCCATTGCATTTCTTGCCACATACCCACCATGTGATACCGACATCATAATTTATAATCTATTATAAAGAAATAAATAAAATAAAATACTTTAGAGAATATTGTCAACCCTAACTAAGCAAATCACCATGAGTCTAATCTTTATCGCAATTGCCTTTCTTATTCTTTATTATCAGTTAGAAATGGTCGGGCTTCACAATTTGGAGCACTTTGAGGGGAAAGGATCACAAAGCACTAGGCACTGATCACTCTGTGTTATTGGTAAATGTTGGAGCCATAGGTGTGGCCATAAAAGATAATTCCTTAATCACAAGGAAAGAATAATATTAATGGTGAGCAATTAGCACCCAAAAGAGGACAAAATGATGATCACTGCCTTGTGTTGTTGAGGGCAAGCACTTATATTACAAAATCCTAATTATTCATGTGTGAGTATGGGAGTTAAGAGATAAGGCAAGCACTTATATCACTACCCTGCACTTAAGGGAGATTCATTTTGATTGAGATTTTTAAAAATCTAAATTTAAAAAACTTGGTTTGGCTCAATTATGGTTGGGCTTTTAAATATCTTAGGAAATTGGAGAGGGATTTTTAGAGGGTCCAAAACCTCTCCCCAAAATCCATGTAAGATGGTGTCTATTAAAAAATCCCTTTCTTTTTAACTTAACCACCACATTAACTAACTTTCCTTTTTTTTTAATGGAATTTTTATATTTTTTAACTTAAATGCTAATGTATTTTTAAAAGATGTGGTTTCTCTTCTAAATTTTATTAAAAATATATATACATTATTACAAATCCAATGATATTCATATTGCATAGTTTTATTCCTCTAATATTATTTTTTATAATTAAATATATTATTTCATTAAAAAATTTTGAATACCTCACAGTCTCCTCCTAAAACTCTTCATCAAAACTAAGATTTATAAAAGTTAGAATTTCAAAATGAACCATTTCAAAATTCTTCTTTTTAAAAATCTTTAAAATTTTAAAAATTCCCCATCCAAACACTCTCTAAGTGTTTTAATTTTTTTTATTTGTACTGATCATTCAGTCTCAACATATCAAATATGTGTATTTTGATATGTAGTTTGGGTCTAAGTAAGAGAAATTACAATAATTTGGCTTATATTATTACTATTATTACTATTATTATTATTATTATTATTATTATTATTATTATTATTATTATTATTAGAAAAATGTTAACTAAAAGGATTGTTCATATATTTGAAATGAAAAAAGTTAAAAAAAGTTTAAGTATAATTAAACATGATTCTCGACTATCTTTTTCATTGTTACATTGATAACAACTATTTGATATATTTTAGCCCTTGTTTGGTTGGAATATTTGGGCGGGGTGTGGAGGAGTTGGAAGAGGTAGTGGTTGTTTGGTTTGGGTAGTAGGGGAAGGGTGAGAGGTAGGAAGGGGTGGACCCCACCCCTTTAAACCCTTCAAAATCCACCCCTTCAAATTGTGGTATTTGGGAGGGGTGGGTTTTGGATATAAAATTCATTGACAAAATTAACCTCATTACATTTTGTATAATCCAAAATTAGGCTCATCCATTAAAAACCTACCAACACATTTCGTAATAGTTTTGATATTGTAAATTTGACTTATACTAACAACCCACCAACGCATGTTAGTTATGTTAAAAACCATTATATTATTAATAAATATATTAATATATAACATGGCATTTATATTTTAAATATAAAATATCATGTTATATTTCATAATGGTTTCGAAATTGTCAATAAAACACATTAGAATCTCTTTGAACAAAATCATGCTGGAAAATACGATACTGCAACGGGCCGGTTATTTCACGGACAGAGGGACGGCCACTACGAATTGCTTTTACAAGTCCAACCCACTTCATGCTTGTGCATTAGACAAAACAATGACTCATGGAGAATATGTAATAGAAAGAATTTATCCCCTTCAAACGTGTAACTAAAAGTTATATACTACTGAAACGCTTTGATAAGAGGACACTTGCAAGGGAAAAGGAAGATTCAGAACCCATATCCTATTGCATCCAAAAAGGAATGCTAATATCTAACTATCCACATAACGAATTTCGCATAGCATTTCAACTTTAATAAAAGTTTATTCAATTGGGTTGCTTGTCTCCCAACTTTATCTTAGTAGATAACAATTTCCATTGATTAAGAGAGTCGAATAAACATTCTCCCAAGTCATCTCTAAATTTGAGGTTACCCAAATGTTTATATAAAGGAAAGGCTACAAAAAAACATGATTGAGTATTCAGCTCCATCCAATACATAGAAATAAGTAAATAAGCTATCATTGATATAGTTTTGTGGTATTAACATGATATCCAAATGTCAGACCACAAAATGCTCACAATTACAACTGGAATTGGTATAAAAAGACATGAAACCCCAAAAATTTACACAACCTTGCACTCTAAACCAGCTCTATTACCCATATCCAATATTTAAGTTAACCTACAATCCGCACTACCATTCACCAAGATGCTAACCATAAATATTATAAATGAATAAAAGTTATCTTATATATACAAAATCGTACTCTAGTATTCACAAAAGTAATGTAAATATTTTAAACTAGAGTTGCATCCAACTCAAACACCAAGAAATCGTAGCCAAATAAACCAGAAAACAGCGTTTTAGACAAAACAAACTAAAAAAAAAAGTAAACCCAAGCTAAAGAAATTTTTAAAATTGAAAAATTAATACTGCCCCCAAGGAGGAGGAGAAGAAAGAACTCTATCATTCATTTTGTCTAAGTATCAATTATAGCAGTATAAATTACTCAAAAGAAATGGAGACTTGCTAGTTTCTAGCAATCCTTAAACCCTCTAGGATGAAAGAAAATGTACTAAGAAGAAAACTATTAAACTAGAAAAAAAACGAAAATAATAAACAAATCATGAACGTGAAATCAATAAAGAAATCCAAAAAAACAAATCACTTACTTGAGAGGGAATGATAAGGGACTGTGCCTTGGCTGTGGCAACAGGTGGCAAGAGATGGGAATTGGAGCGAGTGGAGAAAGCCGAAAAGAAGCAGAGTTTCCAAATAGGGAATGGTAAGGGACTGTCCCTTGGCTGCGGCAATAGGCGGCGAGAGATGAGAATTGGAGCGAGTGAAGAAAACCGAAAAGAAGCAGAGTTTCCAATTTTCATAGGCTTTTGGACTTTGATTGGGTTTGGGTTTTGGCCCATTGTTCTACCGAAATCTTTGGTCTTAAAACCCAAGTCCATAAACGAGTATGTGTTTTATAATATATTTGTCTTGTGTATTTTCATCTTCAAGTTCAAAATTCAAAAGTCAAAACCCACACAGGCTTCCAAAATTCAAAGACATAGTCTTTCCATGAAGTTTCTCTCTTCATTAAACCTTAAAAATCCTAAACAGAATTGGAAACCTAGTCCTATTAACAATAGGACCCTTTGGCCTATATATAGCTATAAATATTTACCAGCAGCACCGACTCCACTAATTATTTCGGAAAAAAATAAAAATTTACTGTCTGAATTTACTCCCTTTAGCCTCGGCAGTTGGAGCGAAAGATTTTCAGTGCCGCCGAATTTACTGTCCTCGAAAGTGCCTTGAGGAGCCGTGAAAGGCAACTCGCGACTGAGAGTCGGATGTGTAGGCTGCAGAAGGAAACACTGGAACGTGAATTGGCGAAAAAAAGCACGGAACGTTAACGAGTCTCTGAGGAGCTCCGCAGAACAACAGGATTATACGTTGACCTCGTAGATTAGAGGACCAATCTCCGTATGAAGCTGGAGGAAACGGAAGCCGATCTCTCCGTCGCTTTGCATAGGCTTGACAACTCCGATAAACTAAACATCACACTTATGGGAAAATGTGATGACCTCAAGCGCCAGACACGAAGTTTAAAAGCTCATGTGGCAATTTTGATGCCCAACAAATTTGAGTTGTTTGACCATACTTACAAACAGCACATAGCCATGCCCGACACCCGGGAGCATAACTGCGACCTGACTCTTCCGTAAAAAACGGTCGAACGCAAATTACATGGTCCGGGACAAGTGTTGAGCGACTCGGGCATGATATTTGCCGTCGTGCTCAAACGACTTTCGGAGTTTAAAGCCAATGCAGATGGTGATGGAGACGAGGAAAACCTAGAACTAGGCAATGATAACATTGCGTTGTCTCGGAACGGCATGAATCACCTGAAAACTGGAGCAGAGTATAAACTCAACGGCTAAGCAGTTTCAGGCTCTTCCGTTCCTCAATGCAGCAGATACTTGTTGGAAAAAGCTAATAGACACCGGTCCAACACCGATAGAACCATTACCCCCATGCAGGGTTTCAAGAAAGCGGATGCGAAACGTGTCGAATCACGCCTCCTTTGATGGTTTTTTGTTTGCATCATCTGGTAATGGCAACAGTTAAGGGTTTAAGATTGTCACCAGAAGCCGTCTGTTAGATCACAAACCATTTCTTAGATGTTGCACGGGTCATGTCTTCGACTTGGCCCAAATTAACACGGGTAGACGCGTTATAAGCCCCTGTAGCTTAAATGTCCTTTTTTTGTATTTGGGACTTTGCGAAGTCTGACAGGCACACTTAATTACAAAATTTCCAAACCAGAGATGTAATGTTTACCGTTTTACCTAATCTTCATTCATTTTGGATGACATTATGATGTATTTACTTCTGAATCCTCTGTTTAATGGTATGGTTTATTGCGTATTTTTGGTGAACATTACTTGTATTGAGCATGAAGTCCTGAGACACATCCGGTAAGATTACGGAGATTTAAACAAAATGGTTTCAAAGTCAATTATAAGATCTCTCTCGAACCATGCGGATACCCGCTTCAATTAGCTTCAAAAGAAAAAAAAAAAAAGACAAGTGCAAACTAAGGTTGAACCCTAAGGCGAAGACGAAGAAGGAGTATGGCACGAATTGCGTATTTGCCAAGGTTAGTAGTTCTTGGGATGCCACTAAGTTCCTCAATTTCCCTCATCTATCTCACCAACAACTTTAATCTATCCTATCCTTGTAGATTGAGCGCATCGGTTGAACCATAAGTGAATCCTAGAACTCTTTCCCCCGCGGAGAAGGGCTTTAGTCCCGTTGTAAGCCCATTGGAAGAATGCATAGCCGGTTGACTTCTATTATTCATCTGGGTTTTCACTATCGTTTCTGGGTGGGAATAAAGCTGATTAAAATCTGGTTGCCAACGGCGCATTGTCAGATAATGGCCAAATACAGTCCAAGGCCCTTCATCCATAACATTCCTAAAATCCTCCAGAGAAGAAAACTTTGCTATACAAAAGCCATAACTTACATCAATGAGATCCCAACATTGGAAATTAAGCACACTGATCATTTAAATATAATTCCCATTCCATTGCATTTCTTGCCACATGTCCACCTTGCGACACCGACATCATAATTTATAATTTATTATAAAGAAATAAATAAAATAAATATTTTAAGGAATATTGTCAACCCTAACTAAGCAAATCACCATGAGTCTAATTTTTATCGCAATCGCCTTTCTTATTCTTTATTATCAGCTAGAAATGGTTGGGCTTCACAATTTGGAGCACTTTAAGGGGAAAGGAACACAAACCACAGGGCAGTGATCACTCAGTGTTATTGGTAAACATTGGAGCCATGCTTATATTTAAGGTGTGGTCTCACAAGGAAAGAAGAATATTTATGGTGAGCAGTAAGCACCCAAAAGAGGACAAAATGATGATCCCTGCCCTATGTTGTTGAGGGAAAAACACTTATATTGCAGAATCCTAATTATTCATGTGTGAGTATGGGAGTTAAGTGATAAGACACGCACTTATCATTGCCCTGCACTTAAGCGAGATTCATTTTGATTGAGATTTTTTTAAATCTAAATTTAAAAAACTTGGTTTTTTTCAATTATGGTTGGGTTTTTAAATATCTTAGGAAATTGGAGAGGGATTTTTAGAGGGTTCAAAACCTCTCCGCAAAATCCATGTGAGATGGTGTCTTTTTAAAAATCCATTTCTTTTTAACTTAACCACCACATTAACTACCTTTCCTTTTTTTTATGAAGTTTTTATATTCTTTTAATATTATTTTTTATAATTAAATATATTATTTCATTAAAAATTCTGAATACCTCACAATCTTCTCATAAAAATCTTCATCCAAACTAAGATTTTTAAAAGCTAGCATTTCAAAATAATACATTTCAAAATTCTTTCTTTTTAAAAATCTTTAAAATTTTAAGAATTCCCCATCCAAACACACTCTAAGTGTTTTATTTTTTTTATTTGTACTGATCATCCAGTCTCAACATATTAAATATGTGTAGTTTGATATGTAGTTTGGGTCTAAGTAGGAGAAATTACAATAATTTGGCTTAGATTATGATTATTATAATTATTATTTAATAAAATGATTGTTCATATATTTGAAAGGAAAAAAGTTTAAAAGAAGTTTAAGCATAATTAAACATGATTCTCGATTATCTTTTTCATAGTTACATTGATAACAACTATTTGATATATTTAGCCCTTGTTTGGTTGGAATATTTGGGAGGGGTGGGGAGGTGTTAGAAGGGGTAGTGGTTGTTAGGTTTTGGTAGTAGGGAAGGGTGAGAGGTAGGAAGGGGTGGACCCCACCCTTTTAAACCCATCTAAATCCACCCCTTCAAATCGTGATATTTGGGAGTGGTGGGTTTAGGACATAAACTTCATTGACAAAATTAACCTCATTACATTTTGTATAATCCAAAATTAGCCATCCATTAAAAACCCACCAACGCATTTTATAATAGTTATGTTGAAAACCCTTATATTATTAATAAATATATTAATATATAATATGGCATTTATATTTTAAATAAAAGATATCATGTTATATTTCATAATGGTTTTGATATTGTAAATAAAACACATTAGGATCTCTTTGAAAAGAATTGTTCGACCCCGACCCAAGACATCTTATATATTATTTTGGGCCCAAATATATCTTAACTTATGGGCTAAAAACCCATTAAGTGAGTACTTAACATACAAAGCATAGTTTGGTCTAATAATATATATATTTTCTTTTCAAAACTAGGGTTAGACAAATTGGGAGAAGAAGGAAAACGACCAGAGAGTTTTGAAGGCTAATTTCATCACTTTTCCATCATATTTTCGTGCTAAGATGTTAGTTTTAACAACTTCTTAATGTTTTCACCTTGTAAGCATGCATTAGGTAGGGTTTTGGTTTGAGAGAGAGAGAGAGTTCCGGCCACCGGCCGCCGACCGGCGAGCCTCTGGCCATCAAATTTGAATCAATAGATTACTCTAATCATTATGAGTTCATTGAACTTGGAATCACTCAATTGACTGGGTAAATCAAAATTTATGACGATTTTAAGTTAAGAACCCTAAGTTGAAAATTGTGATCGGTGGGCCTACTTTCCTTGCCGAAACCTGCAAACCGGGGGCCTTTAGAGGCCAAACTTATAGGGGAATCATAGTATGATGTAAGATCTGTCCATTGGTACCTTTCATACCTCCATAGGTGTTTTGAGGAGAGAGAATCAAAGTTCCAAAGTTGCTTCGTCGATGGGATAAATCTGGAATTTTTAAATTTGTTTATGAAGAAGATGAACAGTAACTAGCGATACCCACTCTCGGCTAGAAATTGAATCAGAGAGTGTCGCTCACCCCTAGGTCGTTTTGTAGTGAAATTTGGGGGATTTGCTCAAAAAAATATTTTTGATTTTCAGGAATTTTTATATAATTTTTCGGATTAAAAAATATTTTATATAAATTATTCTTTTTGGAAAAATGATTGGGAGAGTGTGGCTTAATTTTAAAGAGTTAGATTCTGAAATTTTGGTGAAAATTATATATTAATATTAGTGTTATATTTATGTTTTTAAAATGGAGTTCCACTTTCTTAAATTTTGAAACCTATTTCAATGATTCTTTTAGATAGTAAAAGTGGGTTAAATGTGCAAAATTCCGTGTATGTGTTTTCTAAATATTTTGAAAAGGAATTCAGCGGTCCCCCCAATTTTGTTTAGGATTGGTTGAAGGGTAGATCGAACATGCATAATTGTTGTGTATATTTGTCGTTTCTAATGAATAATTATAAATTGTTAGGATCGTGATTGTGTTTATCTTGCTGTGGATTTTGTGTTGTGATTGTCTTACAAATCAGGTAAGTTTTTGAACATTTCTGGTTATTTTCAAAATGATTGATTTTAAATTGTTTTATAATCGATTTTGCTTAATTGAATGTTTTGTTGTTTTGAACTATTAAAATGGTATCGTAAAATGGGTCAAGCATGAAAGGTAAAATGATTTTGAATTGTGGTAATGTGAAATTGATTTGAGATTGTGAAAATTGGTTTTGGGGACTTTGTCGCTGCATAGTGGACCCATGCCTCAGGGGGTTAAACTGATGGTGGTTCTGGAATCTATTACCATACGGTTTAAACATTGTGTATCGTGATATCGTGTATCGTGGCAGCCTGAAAAAAACTCTATTGAAATGTTTTTAATTGTTGATCGTGATTGAGAAATTGGTTGTAAATTATTGTTTTGCTAAAGATTGTGATTTTTGAGAAAATGGTTTTAAATGCTTGATTTAGCTAGTTAGGTTTTGTTACTTACTGGGCTCTTTAGCTCATTATGTGGTTTATATATTTCAGGTAATGATGATTGAGCATTGGTGTGCATTTGGGAGAGTGCACTAAGACGATTAAACTAGATATTGAATTTTATTTATGTTATTGAACCACTTCCGCTATTGTTTATCGTTTATTATTGGGATTATAAGATCAATTTTGGTTTAAGAGGTTTTAAAGATTTTAGATTTTTAAACTTGTTGGATTGTACGTTAGCCTTACATTGCTCATGAGTTTCACTTCATGAGTGTGTGGCGTTGTTATGTTCCGAGCCTTGGGTTCCAGGCGTGACAATTTAGTGGTATCAGAGCTTAGGTTGCGACTTACTAGGGACGAATTTTCTGATAAGTGAGGAATGGGTAGAATAGGAGTGCATATGCATACTTATGATTGTGATAATTGGTTTATTGGTTGATAATCGAATTGTTTGTGAATTTTGTAATGTATTGTAAAAGCCGCCTGAGAATATGAAAATCGGAACTGAACATCATGTTGTCATGTTGATATTGCGGAAATGAGTTACCTGTTGATTTGGTTATCTTAGATATGCATGGCTTGACATTATATTGGGAATGGATTGGTTGGATAGATATCATGTTGTCTTAGATTGTCATAGGATGATGATAGATTTTCGAATTCCTAGACAAGAGGAATTTAGTTTTGTTGGTAACCTTGCTAATTCTCCTCCTAGAATTGTACTATGCTGCAAGCTAGACGTTTGTTGAAAAGTGGATGTTTAGCTTTTCTTGTTTCTGTCCAAAACAACCTTGATGGTGAATTGCCTAGTTTGAATAGTTTACCTATTGTACAAGACTTTTCTGATGTCTTTCCGGAGGACTTGCCTGGTCTTCCACCATATAGAGAAGTGGAGTTTTCTATTTATTTAATTCCAAGTACTACACCTATTTCTAAAACTCCTTATAGAATGGCTCCAACTGAGTTGAAAGAACTAAAGGAGCAGTTGCAAGAGTTGTTGGATAAAGGTTTCATTCGACCAAGTGTTTCTCCGTGGGGTGCTCCTGTTTTGTTTGTGAAGAAGAAGGATAGTAGCATGAGACTTTGTATTGACTATCGAGAGTTGAATAAGGTGACGGTGTGTAATCGGTATCCTTTTCCGCGTATTGATGACCTTTTCGATCAATTAAAGGGAGCCCAAGTTTTCTCTAAGATTGATCTTAGGTCTGGCTATCACCAATTGAAGATTAAGGCGGAGGATGTCCCTAAGTCAGCTTTTCGAACCAGGTATGGGCATTACGAGTTTCTTGTTATGCCATTTGGTTTAACTAATGCACCAGCTGCTTTCATGGATTTAATGAATAGGGTGTTTAAGGATTGTCTGGATAAGTTTGTGGTGGTCTTTATAGATGATATCTTGGTGTACTCTAAGAGTATGGAGGAGCATGGAGAGCATTTGAGGTTAGTATGGCAAATTCTCAGTGAAAAGAAGTTGTATGCTAAGTTTAAGAAGTGTGAGTTCTGGTTGGATAGTGTGGCATTTCTTGGACATGTAGTGTCTAAGGATGGAATCTCAGTAGACCCTGAAAAGGTGAAGGCAATTGTAGAATGGAGTCGACCTACTAATGCTACTGAAGTTAGAAGCTTCCTTAGGTTGGCTGGTTACTATCGGAGGTTTGTGGAGGGATTTTCTAGCATTTCTGTGCAGATGACTAAATTGACCAGAAAAGGTGCTAAGTTCAAGTGGACTGATGAATGTGAGAAAAGTTTTAAAGAGTTGAAGGAACGTCTCACTTCAGCTAATGTTTTAACTGTTCCTAATGGGAGCGGAGGATTCACTATCTATAGTGATGCTTCGAAGAAAGGTTTGGGTTGTGTCTTGATGCAAAATGGGAAAGTTGTGGCTTATGCTTCAAAGCAGCTTAAACCTTATGAACAGAATTATCCTACACATGACATGGAGCTTGCAGCAGTAGTGTTTGCTCTCAAAATTTGGAGGCATTACTTGTATGGTGAGAATTGTGAGATTTTCACTGATCATTAGAGTTTGAAGTATATTTTCACCCAGAAGGAGATTAACATGAGGCAAAGAAGATGGTTGGAGTTGTTGAAAGACTATGATTTAACTATAAGTTATCATCCAGGAAAGGCAAATGTTGTGGCTGATGCGTTGAGTAGGAAGAACCATGGTAGTCTTGCAGCTATTCTTACTTCTCAAAGGTTCATTTTGGATGATTTCAGGAGGATGGAGATTGGAGTTAGGAAACATGGTTCTGAAGGGATGTTGGCTAGTTTGAGAGTTCAACCTACGTTGATTGAAAGGATTAAAGAGGCGCAATTGGATGATTTAGCACTTTAGAAGGTCCGAGCGAATATTGAAACAGGTTCTCCGTCTGATATTAGGACCCATGATGATGGTTCTTTGAGATTTGGTGATAGGTTATGTGTTCCTAATGATGTAGAAATAAAGAAAGTGATTTTGGATGAAGCACATTATTCTGGTTATACTATGCATCCTGGTGGGACTAAGATGTATAGGGATTTGAAGGAGACTTACTGGTGGAACAACATGAAGGGGGAGATTGGTGAATTTGTAGCACAATGCATTGTATGCCAACAGGTGAAGGTGGAACATCAAAGGCTAGCTGGACAGTTGCAGCCGCTTCCAATACCAGAATGGAAGTGGGAGCACATCATGATGGATTTTGTTTTCGGGTTACCCAGATCATTTCGAGGCCATGAGTCAATATGGTTGATTGTTGATAGATTAACAAAGTCTACTCACTTCATAGCTTTGAATGTTGGTTATTCATTGGAGAAGTTAGCTGCTTTGTATGTTCGAGAAATTGTTAGGTTGCATGGAGTGCCTGTGTCAATTGTTTCTGATCGCGATTCGAGATTTGTGGCTGAGTTTTGGGGAAGTCTTCATAAGGCCTTAGGTACGAAGTTGAACTTTAGCACTGCTTTCCATCCCCAAACCGATGGGCAATCAGAGAGAACCATTCAGATTCTTGAAGATATGTTAAGGGCATCTGCCATTGATATGAAAGGTGCTTGGGATGACCACTTACCTTTAGTGGAGTTTGCTTATAACAATAGTTATCAGGCGAGTATCCAGATGGCTCCATATGAAGCTTTGTATGGGAGGAAGTGTAGATCGCCAGTGTGTTGGGATGAAATAGGCGAAAGAAAGCTTTTGGGTCCAGAAATTGTCCAACAAACGGTTAACAAGATTCAATTTATCAGAGAACATCTCCGAACTGCTCAGAGTCGACAGAAGAGTTATGCGGATAATAGATGAAGGACATTGGAGTTTGATGTGGGAGATCATGTATTCTTGAAAGTTTCACCAACCAAGAGAGTAATGAGATTTGGAGTACGTGGGAAGTTAAGCCCTAGGTTTATTGGCCCTTTTTCAGATCTTGGAGAAAGTTGGAGAGGTAGCCTACCGGCTAGCTTTGCCTCCATCATTGTCTGGTGTGCATAATGTGTTCCATGTGTCAATGTTGAGAAAGTTTACTCTTGATCCTAACCATGTGATTGAATTGGCACCTTTACCACTTAGGGAAGACTTGTCTTACGATGAACAACCAACTAAGATAGTTGATCGTAAGGAGCAAGTTTTGAGAAGGCGGACCATTCCATACGTGAAAGTGCAATGGCGTAACCATTCAGAGAGAGAGGCTACCTGGGAATTGGAATCGGAGATCAAGGAGAAGTATCCTGAACTAATTGAAACCAATGGTACGTAAAGTTTAGAGGACTAAACTTCTTTTTAGGGGGGAAGGATGTGAGACCCCTGAGACCCCGACCCAAGATATCTTATATATTATTTTGGGCCCAAATATATCTTAACTTATGGGCTAAAAACCCATTAAGTGACTACTTAACCTACAAAGCATAGTTTGGTCTAATAATATATATACTTTCTTCTCAAAACTAGGGTTAGACAAATTGGGAGAAGAAGGAAAACGACCAGAGAGTTTTGAAGGCTAATTTCATCACTTTTCCATTATATTTTCGTGCTAAGAGGTTAGTTTTAACAAGTTCTTAATGTTTTCACCTTGTAAGCATGCATTAGGTAAGGTTTTGTTTTGAAAGAGAAAGAGTTCCGGCCATCGGCCGCCGACCGGCGAGCCTCCGGCCATCAAATTTGTATCAATAGATTCCTCTAATCATTATGAGTTCATAGAACTTGGAATCACTCAATTTGGTTGGGTAAATCAAAAGTTATGACTATTTTAAGTTAAGAACCTTAAGTTGAAAATTGTGATCGGTGGGCTTACTTTCCTTGCCGGAATCCGGCAAACTCGCGGGGGCCTTTAGAGGCCAAACTTATGGGGGAATTGTAGTATGCTGTAAGATCTGTCCATTGGTACCTTTCATACCTCCATAGGTGTTTTGAGGAGAGAGAATCGAAGCTCCAAAGTTGCTTCGTTGATGGGATAAATCTGGAATTTTCAGATTTGTTCATGGAGAAGATGAACAGTAACTGGCGATGCCCACTCTCGGCCAGAAATTGAATCAGAGAGTGTAGTTCACCCCTAGGTCGTTTTGAAGTGAACTTTGGGGATTTGCTCAAAAAAAATATTTCTGATTTTCTGGAATTTTTATATAATTTTTCAGATTAAAAATTATTTTATATAAATTATTCTTTTTGGAAAACTGATTGGGAGAATGTGGCTTAGTTTTAAAGAGTTAGATTCTGAAATTTTGGTGAAAATTATATATTAATATCAGTGTTATATTTATGTTTTTAAAATGGAGTCTCACTCTCTTGAAATTTTGAAACTTATTTTCAATGATTATTTTAGATAGTAAAAGTGGGTTAAATGTGCATAATTCCGTGTATGTGGTTTCTAAATATTTTGAAAAGGAAGGTCCCCCAATGTTGTATAGGATTGGTTGAAGGGTAGATCGAACATGCATAAATGTTGTGTATATTTGTCGTTTCTAAAGAATAGTTATAAATCGTTAGGAGCGTGATTGTGTTTATCTTGTTGTGGATTTTGTACTGTGATTGTCTTGCTAATCAGGTAAGTGTCCGAACCTTTCTGGTTATTTTCAAAATGATTGGTTTTAAATTGTTTTATAATCGATTTTGTTGTAATTGAATGTTTTATTGCTTTGAACTTTTAAAATGGTTTCGTAAAATGGGTCAAGCATGAAAGGTAAAATGATTTGGAATTGTGGTATTGTGAAATTGATTTGAGATTGTGAAAATTGGTTTCAGGGACTTTGATGGCTGCATAGTGGACCCGTGCCTCAGGGGGTTAAACTGATGGTGGTTCCGGAATCTATTACAGTACGGTTGAAACATTGTGTATCGTGATATCGTGTATCGTGGCAGCCTGAAAAGAACTCTATTGAAATGTTTTAATTTTGATCGTGATTGAGAAATTGGTTGTAAATTATTGTTTTGCTAAAGATTGTGATTTTTGAGAAAATTGTTTTAAATGCTTGATCCAGCTAGTTATGTTTTGTTACTTACTGGGCTCTTTAGCTCATTATGTGGTTTATATATTTCAGGTGATGACGATTGAGCATTGGGGTGCATTTGGGAGAGTGCGCTAAGACAATTAAACTAGATATTGAATTTTATTTATGTTATTGAACCGCTTCCGCTATTGTTTATCGTTTATTATTGGGATTGTAAGATCAATTTTGGTTTAAGAAGTTTTAATGATTTTAGACTTTTAAACTTGTTGGATTGTACGTTAGCCTTACATGCTCATGAGTTTCACTTCATGAGTGTATGGTGTTGTTATGTTCCGAGTCTTGGTTCGGGGTGTGACAAGTATCATGTTGGAAAGTACGAAACTGTAACGACCTTGTTATTTCACGGACAGAGGGACGACCACTATCAATTGCTTTTACAAGTCCAACCCACTTCATGCTTGTGCATCAGACAAAACAATCACTCATGGAGAATATGTAGTAGAAAGAATTTATCCCCTTCAAACGAGTAACTAAAAGTTGTGTACTACTGAAACTCTTTGATAAGAGGACACCTGCAAGGGGAAAGGAAGATTCAGAACCCATATCATATTGCATCCAAAAAGGAATGCTAATATCTAGCTATCCATATAACGAATTTCACATAGCATTTCAACTTTAATAAAAGTTTATTCAATTGGGTTGCTCGGCTCCCAACTTCATTTTAGTAGATAACAATTTCCATTAATTAAGAGTCATCTCTAAATTTGAGGTAACCCAAATGCTTATATAAAGCAAAGGCTACAAAAAAACATGATTGAGTATTCAGTTCCATCCAATACATAGAACCAATAGCATCCTCACCAGCAAAAGAAAACGTATTATAAGGTGTAGCCACTCTAAAACAGAAAATGGCAGTTAACCTACAATCCACACTACCATTCACCAAGCTGCTAACCATACATATATATAAATGAGTAAAAGTTGTCTTATATATACAAAATCTTACTCTAGTATTCACAAAAGTAATGTAAATATTTTAAGCTAGAGTTGCATCCAACTCAAAGACCAAGCACTCGTAGCCAAATAAACCAGAAAACAGCTTTTCAGACAAAAGAAACCAAAAAAAAATTTAAACAAAAAAAAAAGAAGAAAACTCAAGCTAAAGAAAATTTTATTGCTAATCATAAAAATTAATACTGGCCCCAAGGAAGAGGAGAAGAAAAAACTGCATCATTCATTTTACTCATAAATAAAAAGATAGGTATCCAACTAAAATTGAGAAATGAAGTAGAGGTAATTACCAGAGATAAACATTTTCGACTAATTAAGAGAATCAGATTTGTCCAAGTATCATCAATTATAGCAATATAAATTACTCAAAAGAAATGGAGAATTGCTAGTTTCTAGCAATCTATAAACCCTCAATCCTATGATGAAAGAAAATTTTTCTAAGAAGAAAACTATTAAACCAGAAAAAAAAACCAAAAATAATAAACAAATCATAAATATGAAATCAATCAAGAACCCAAAAGAACAAATCACTTACTTGAGAGGGAATGATAAGGGACTGTGCCTTGGCTGCGGCAACAGGCGGCGAGAAATGGGGATTGGAGCGAGTGGAGAAAGCCGAAAAGAAGCAGAGTTTCCAAATTTCATAGCCTTTTGGACTTTGATTGGGTTTGGGTTTTGGCCCATTGTTCTACCGAAATCTTTTGTCTTAAAACCCAAGTCCATAAACGAGTCTGTGTTTTATTGTATTCTTGTCTTGTGTTTTTTTCATCTTCAAGTTCAAAAGTCAAAAGTTAAAACACACACACGCTTTCAAAATTCAAACACAAAGTCTTTCCATGAAGTTTCTCTCTTCATTAAACCTTAAAAATCCTAAACAAAATTGGAAATCTAGTCCTATTAAGAATAGGACCCTTTGGCCTATATATAGCTATAAATATTTACCAGTAGCACCGACTCCACTAATACTTCGAAAAAAAATTCAGTCTCATGATCTCATGGCTAACGTTCCTTGTTTGTGCTTGGTGAATTTGCAACATTGCATTTTTGAGAACCAGGAATAGCCGAGATCAAGTGAGTCCCCCTTTGCCCCAACTTGAAGCAACCATCTCTCTTCACCTCAATTTTGCCACGGCAATTATCTGTGCAACCCCTTGAAGCCCAAGAAACCCTTGATTTTGATCTCGATCTTCTTACCGCCAACCCGGCAATGGCTTCCCAAATCCTCCGAGGCTCGCTACACAAGCTACTCCAAAACATCCAGTACCTCCAAACCCACGATGGGTTAGACCCTCTCATTGATGAAGTCAAATGTGGCAGCAACTGCCAGCACTACTAGAAAAGGCTGATATAAAGGCGTTTATTTAGCGGCGTTTCCCCAAACGCCGCTACTTGATTCTGTTAAATTGAAGATAGCGGCGTTTCTCCATAAAACGCCACTATTTTTGCGGTATTTGTAAGTACAAACGCCGGTATATGTAAAAAAAATACGAGAAAATGTTTTCGCGCGACTAATTGAAGGAAAAATTACATTTCTCAATAAGATAGCGACGTTTTAAGGACGCAAACGCCGCTAAATTTAATCTTTTCCAAAGAATGCAAATTTGGTGAAAATAAATACCACAGTTAGAGGCGTTTTTTTCAAGAGAACGCCACTAAATGGAGGCGTTTCAGGGAAAAAAACGCCACTAAATGGAGGCTTTTAAATGGGTCGTTTCAGGATAGAAATGCTGCTATTTATAGTCTTTTCCAAAAAATACCATTTTGATAAAAAGAAAGACTAAAATACCCTAAAGACTAAAATTAGCGGCGTTTTTATGAGAAAAACGCCATTAAATGGGGTGTTTCAGGATAAAAACGCCCCTATTTATAATCTTTTCCTACAAATACAAATTTGGTAAGAATAAAGACTAAAATTAGTGGCATTTCTTACTCAAATCGCCACTAAATTGGGGCGTTTCAAGATAAAAACGCCATAATATATAATTTTTTTACTAGAAATGCAAATTTGGTAAAAATAAAGACTAAAATTAGTGGCGTGAATAAACTTAATATTTAATTATAAATACATTCTCTTATTGTTAGTATAAAATAGGGCGGGCGTGAAAATAAATTATATTATTTTTTAATCATTGTTTTTAGGGTAAAATACAAAATTTAGATATAATTATCATGTTTAAAAAAGGGTAAAAATTCAAACATAAAAACGATAACTGTAACACTCGAACTCATGAAAACAAGAGTGAAACAAAAACAATATGAAAACAAAATTATCACGTTAATTATTGTTTTAGTGTAGAATACAAAATTTAAATATAATTATCACATTTAAAAAGGGTAAAAATAAAGGAAAATTATTCAATACACCGTCAGTGGAGTTTAGCAAACTACACATGCGGGTCCTGAAGGGTGACATGTGTCCTCTAGGGACTAGATTGAAATATTTAAAACTTAAGTAACTCAAAAAATGGACATGTGTCAACTCTACAACCCGCTTGTGGAGTCCAAAATTTACACCGCCAGTGTATCAAATAATTGCCCAAAAATAAAAACATGAAAATGGTAATGGTAGCACTCAAACTCTTGAAAAACATCTCAAATTATCTACTCTTACCAAATCATCTAATCTTAACCTTGTGACAACAAATGTTAAGATATTTTTCTTATATTTTAACACCATAGACTAATATGATAGCTTTCACTAAGTGTCTTTTATCAGGATAGTCTACATAGAAAGAACAATGTGTTTAGAGAATGAAAATGGATTAATACATAGATTAGTACGGGTAACGAGTGGATCGAAAATTCCAAGCCTCCTAAAAAAAGGAAAAATGATAAATTAAGTATGAAAACTGCATTATTTCAACGAAAACTTGGGTCAGGGCACCTTTGGTAGATTTGTCACCATCATCATCAATATCAACGTGTTTATGGCAATATGAGGTATGCTTTGAGTTTTTCTTTACTATATTCCTTACAATTTCATTACTTTCTTCTTTTAAACTTCCCTTGGTTCTCTCTGTTCTCGTCAACAAATTAACATCTCAAGCATTTTTGGAAGGAATCCAAACATTTTGAACATATATATTACACAACAAATTGTTATTAGAGCCTTTAAATTGAAGTTTTATATTACAACCAATCTCGCATCAAACAAATAGATGCAAGATAGAAAATCATGATCATAATAGTAATGATTCAATCCTAACTGAAATTTCAAGCAAGAAATTCAGACAATTTAGCAGTATAAAACCTCGCAAAAGAAGGAGAAAAAGAAGACAAAAAAACTAAAGTTAATGAAACTACTAGGTCTAGGAGAACTATACATGAAAATGAAATCAATCCCATTCAAAATTAATCTTATAGGGAAAGCTTACTAAAAGGCTACAGCTCAATTAAATGAAGAAAGGCAAATTAACGAATTAAGAAATTGCAAGCCTGGAAAGCCATAAGTTGCTATCTCATCTTCTACCTATACTTACTTTGATCCAAGAAACAACTTCAAACTAAATTTCAACATCACCTAACTGCCTACAAACAACTAAAAAACAGAGGTTTTGAGAAATAAAATGAAATTAAGCAAAACAAAAGTAAGTATAAACCTTATTATTGCTTGAATATCATGATTTGCCTTCCAGTTCCATGCGACAAAATTTAGAATGGTAGCCATTTCCCAGTATTTCCCCATTAAAACAGAGTAATAAAAAGAAAATCAGAAGGTTCACTCCATGACAACAACTCCTCCAGTTGCCTTTATCTTCTCTATTATCTCAGTTGCTTCCTCCCTTGTCACCCCTTGTTTGAGCACAGCAGATGCCTTTTTGACAAGATCCATGGCCTCTTTCAACCCCAAGTTAGTAAAAGCCCTAACTTCCTTAATAACCTTAAGTTTTGCAATAGCATCAAACTTCTCAAACTTCACATCGAATGTTGTTTTCTATTTCTTCTCCTCAACCTTTATAGCCCCTGCACCTCCTCTACCCTGGGAACCCAAGTCCATCCCCTCAGTCTCAGCCCGCAGCAATTTCAGGTGCCTTAGTCTCTCAGCTAGAACATGACCAATTTGTTTGCGTTCTTCGGGTTGTAGAGCAGCAACTCGCTCTGCTAGTTGAACAATCGCATCAGAGGGCGGAGGTCTTGGACCATATGGATCATAAAATACTTGGGGATACTTGTACTTTTTAGGTTTGGCAATAGGATCTCTTGGAACAAAATCATGCTGGAAAGTACGAAACTGCAACGACCCGGTTATTTCACAGACAGAGGGACAGCCACTACGAATTGCTTTTACAAGTCCAACCCACTCCATGCTTGTGCATCAGACAAAACAATGACTTAACAAGAGAAAAATATAGATATTGGATACCCACATAGATAAGACAACACAAAACCAAGCTCAAAGGTAGCCCACAAAAGAAAAAACCCAAATAGGAGCCCACAAACCCACATCCCACAGCAACTCAGAGACAACAAAATAGCATAGAGCAATCAAAACAGACCAAATGTAACAAAGTCAGGATGAACAGTAAGAAACAATAATGAAATAATAATGAGGGATTACTTTTATATATGTAGACATGCTATATGTATATGTAGATATGCTATTTTTAAATGGCTAAATAGCCCCATTGCCCCTTGAACTCTGCAAATTTAGGCTAGTTCGCCCCCTGAACTAAAAATTGTGCCACATTGCCCCTTTAATTTTCAAAATCACGCCAATGTGCCCCTCGCCGTCAATGCCGTTAGTCACGTGCCATCACGTGACTAACAGTTCCATCAACATCCCAATTAACTGTTGACCTGGATTTTTCTAGCTGATGTGGAGTTTTTTTATTGGGCATGTGGGACCCACAAGAAAAATCGGCCTAAAATAATTAAAAAAAAACAAATATATAATTTTTGCAAAGAAATATTGTTTCTTTAACTTAAAAAAAAGGTTTTTAAAATTAATTTCTCTTTCCATCTTCTTCCCCTTGGTTGAACAGATCCAATAAAGAAGAAAAATTGCAACAACATATTAACCAAGAAAAAATTGTAGCGTTAGAACTCTCAATTTAAACCCATATGTAAACTAAATCAAATCCACATATGTAAACCCATGAACCAAACAAATTGAATTGAACTAAATCAAAGTTTAACCAAAATCAAAATTCTTCGTTTGTACATGATAATTGAATAATTGTTGCCTTTTTAGCTTCCACTGCTTCAACAAGTATCGTAGAGAATACTGGACACAAAAAAGAATGAAAACCCAATTAAAATAACACAAATTCTAACCGATTGTAAGAAAGAAATAAGATTGGAAAGGCAGGAAAGGACAAACCTGATGTATTGAAGAATGACGAGATACTCAGGGATGAAGTTACCGCCATGGAAGAAAACAGGGACTTTCTTGTAAACAGGGTTTGATTTGAGAAGTAACTCACTATTGGCTTCCACTATATTTCCTCCACATATTCGAAGTTTACAGATTTGAGTGAAAGGGCGGATTTTGGCCTAAACACAAACGGCCTTGCCCATGAACCCAAAACGTTCACGTCGTTACCGTTACTCTCAGCCATATTGTTTTCTTTTGAGTAGGGGGCTAATTAATTTGGAGATCTGGCAATTTTGGTCAGATCGGAATATCATGATTTATTGCTTTGTTTGGTTAACATTTCAATAGTTTGGAGAAGATTTAGCCTAGGAAAGTGGAGAGTAGCCTTGGACGAGAGGAATCAGAGCAGCTTAGGGTTACACAGCGGTGAATTGGAGGTGTTCATGGTGGCGGTGAATGGAGATCGAAGGAGATAAAAACAGAGAAAGAAAAGGGAAGAAGATGAAGGGAACAAAAAGAAATTTAAAGAAATAATAATACGGGAGGGTTTTCATTTCTCCTTTCATATAAATATTTTTCAGTTTTCTATTTTCTTTTCTTTCTTTATTAATTTTAGTCCAAATTTTTTTCCTATGGACCCACTTATCGCTGACGTGGAAAATCCACGTCAGCATTTAACAGGGCCTAAACGGAACGTTAGTCACGTGATAGCATGTGACTAACGTCCATCATAGTAGGATTGAAGCGATAAGTTGGCACAATTAAAAGTACATGGGGTAAAATGGCCTAAATTTGCAAAGTTCAGGGGGCAATGGGGCTATTTAGCCATTTTTAAATTCAAAAGTTTCACTAGTATCATACCATATATATATATGTGTGTGTGTGTGTGTTTGTATATGCTTATGCTATATGTATATGTAGATATGCTATATGTATATCTCTTCTTCCTATATATATATTCCGCCATTTAATAACTCAAACAAGATGAAAGAACATCTTGACACTTACATATATGTTTCATATAGGAAGATACATAAAGAAGGAGAATTAGAGATACTTCTTTAATTTGAAGAATCCATTATTTGGTAAGAAAGGAATAGGGAAATTCCGTCTTATATCATCACATCATCTAATTTCCTCAACATATTTTCCTTTTTTTTTAATAATACTGCACAAGGCAATTAAGATTATGAATTAAATTATTGGTTTTATAAATGCTTTGTTCTAAGTTTAATGGGCCGAAATTGTAGTTTACTACCCAACTGGGCGTTCAATTTCTATCAAATTGGGCTTTTGATTTCTGCCTTTAAAACAAACAACAAAACCCTTTTTCTTGTTGTTGGCTTCTTGCAAATAAAGGAAAATGTGAAGGGAAAAAAGGGCTAAATGCGTAATTTAGGATCTAGCGTTTGCCGCAAACTACAATTCAGGATTTAACATTAGCTTTTGTGTCAATTCAGGATCTAACGTTATCGGGATGGGTCAAAACATGATAAAATCAGACAGAACCGTCTGTTGGCTAAACACGCGCTAATTTCCCCGTGTGAACAAAAAAAATGTTTTTTTTTAAATTTTTTTATGGAAAACCAAAAAATTAATAAAAAGGGGTTTAAAGGAAAAAAAAGATTTTTTAATGAAAAATCAAACTTTTTTTTTTCAGAAATTAAAGAAAAAAACCCAATTTTTTTTCCTTTCTTCTTCCTTCTTTCCTTTCCCCAACCAAACTCTAATTTTTTTCCCTTCTTCTTCGGTAAGGACCCTTTATTTTCTTCATCACTCTCTTTACCTCGTTTTCTTGATATTGCTTGTTTGCCCATCAAAATCCAACAAACCCATCTCCTAAATCCCCTTGGATCGACCTTTCCTTTGGGTTCAAGCTATGCAATTTGATAAAACTATGGAGTTGTTGCAATTGATGTCAGCATTGACAATCTTCTGATAAACCTGGAGAGTAAATCTTCATCTTGCTTCCTTGCTTTGGCTTATTCTAATCTTGTTTTGATGATGTTGTTGCGGACAATTTTGATTGAATTCTTCAACTTCTTCTCAGGCCCAATGAATCGAACCCCACCATCTCCATCACAGTAATCTATTCTATTCTATTTCTAGTACGATTTGTTTACTCTTGGAAAGTTCCTACTGCTAATTTTTTACTCTTTTTAACAAATAGATGGATACTCTTATAACCCTCTCCTTTCCAACTCTTCTGCACCGCCGACGAGGCCGCCCTTTGCGACGCCTGTGACCACCGCGTCCATCACGCCATTAAGCTTGCTTCCAAACACCAACGTTTTTCCCTTCTCCATCCTTCCTCTTCTAACCAAGTTCTTCTTTGCGATATTTGTCAGGTTAGTATTTAATCTGGGTTTTTGTTTACTCTGTAGAATTTTGTTGAAAAAGTTGGTGTTTTGGCTGGGGTTTCTTGTTGTTTTGTTGCAGGACAAACGAGCTTTCTTGTTCTGTCAACAAGATAGAGCAATTCTATGCCGAGATTGTGATGTTCCAATTCACGCGGCAAATGAACTTACCCAGAAACATAACAGGTTCTTGGTGTGTTTTTGGTTGAATGAGAATTGTTTAGAGAGATAAAAGAGAAATAAAGTGATTTTTTTTTCTGCTTGTTCTTGATGAAACAAATCCAACTTTCAGGTTAACCAAACAGAACCCCGTTTTCCTTTCCTTCTTTCTTGTATTATTTGAACGATGTTGGTCCTCTTATGTGACAAATATTTGATGGATTCTTTGGATTTTACTTTGATGTTTGCTTTCGTGGGTTTCTTAGTTGTTCTTGTTTCTTTGATTGTATTGCCTGCCGTGAAAATCGGTATATTTGGGTTCTGGGTATTTGTTCCAAGTATTCTTGTTCTTGTAAAGAGAAGAAAAAAAAAGAAAAAAAACCGATATATTTAATAATTGATTTTGATAATTATTAAAATTTTAAAATCAATTTTTTAAAAAAAAATAAGAAAAGACACGTGTCAGCATGTTAATGGTGCGTGTAAGGTAAACACTAGACCTGTTCAAAGGTCGGGCTACCCGCCCAAGCCTGTAAGCCCGCCCGATATTTGGGAGGGCTTGGACAAAAATTTGAAACCCGTTGGACGGGCTTGGACAAAATTTTAAGGCCCGCTTACAAAATGGGCTGGGTTTGGTCTTAACCATAAAAGCCCGGCCCGAGCCCGGCCCGTATATTTGAATAATTAGAATATTTTATTTGTTTTTAATTAGATTGACTAGTTAAAATATTCATTAGATGTGTAAATTAATTATTTTGATAAAAATATATATGTTAATTAAGCTTTACTATCTTAGATATATTATATATTATTAAATAAATAATAAATATATTTTAAATAATAAATAATGAGCAGGCCGGGCCCGGCCATGAACACCTCTGGTAAACACTTACCCGATATCCTAAAATGACACAACATGAAAACGTTTGATCTTGAATTGATACAAGAACTAACGGCGACACCTGAATTGTAGTTTGCAACAAACGTGGTATTCAGCCGGAAAAAAGACCTGTAGGAATCAAAGGAGAGAAAAAAGGAGAAAAAGACTAAAAACACAAACGAAAAAAAAGAAGGAAAAAGAAAAAGAGTGTCTTGTACTTCCAGTCTTTCCTTTTCCTAAAACCCTCTCCCCTCCATTTTCCCGCCCATTGAGCTGTGTGGAGACCTTTCCCGAGCAATGGTTACTTCCAAAGATGTTCAAGAGATCGTCTCCAAGCTTTCCTCCGATAAAGCTAAAGCCCGAGAGGTGAAACGCTTCTATTTTTTTTTTAATTCTACCCTTTATTTATATCTATTGTCTTCGTTTCTCTTATTTGAGAAAATGATCGTAAAATGAGTAGAATCGAACTGTAAACTTTCTTTTTATTCATTTGCTCCACTTTTGACTGATGAAAAAATCAATGGGTTTTCGATAGATACGATTTTCATACTTCAAAGCGAAAATGAGAGCTGTTTGTTTATTTGACAGAAAAATTTTTAAAAAAATGCAATGGTATCGTGCTGAATAATTTTCGGTTTTGTAGTTTATCCGTATTGTGTTCTTTTACTTGGTAATTAACTTAACTTCTGTTTGTTTATTGGTTGTTTTCGTTTTGCTGTTATTTTTTTTGGGGCAAATTTCAGGAAGGAATAAAGTTGTTGAATATGTGGTTAGAGGGAGAAAGATCAATCGGCTTTTGTAAATTTCTTGGACTGAATGCAGCAAAACTAAAACCAAATGAAATTCCTCAGTGTAAGATCAATGTCTGTTTGGTTGCTTATGTTTTCTGACATTCTTTCTTAAGGTGTTTTTAATTTTTTATTTTTGAAATAGTGTATAACGGAATTGATGTTCTTTATTTTGTTGTTTACAGCTGAAACTTGGCCTTTTCTTATTAAATTGCTCACACAGTTCGTGATATCGGAGATAACAACAAGCAAGCGCCGATCACCTAAGTTGATTCTTGCGAAAACTTTTCTAATTGTCATTCAACGTGCAGAAGACACTAAGTTTTCGGGTAAGCGACAGGGTGATTTGGTTTCCATATATTTATATAGGATAAAATTGATTAGTTGCATCTTTGTGTCATCACCATCTGGGTAGTCTTAGATTCATTAACTCAGGAGTAGAAACTAGTCGAGCTACCTTGCAGAGGTCCTAACAGCCACTGAACACAAACTTCAAAGTTATTCTTCAGACTTCTATAAAGTTCTAGTATGTTCCATTCGACTATGTATAAGCTTTGCAATTTCACATACATAGACAATATAAGAAGTTTTGTGAAGGTTCCCAGCAATTTGTGCTTTCACCTGTTGTTAAAACTTTTATATCAATATATTGCAATTCTCTCTGTCAGGAAATATGCTTCCTCTGTTGTCTGTGGTTAAGTCACTTTTTAGCCACATATTCAATGTGCTAAAGAATGTTCCAAGCTTTCAGTCAGAATATGGGATTATATTACAAAATCTTTTGGTGGTCAGAGATTACCGATTTCATATAAAGAAGGACATTTTCTCTGGTGAGTTTTATATTGCTTATACTTGAGGCTCCTATTTTTCCCCTGTTTAAATGTTGGCAATTCTTGTTTGGCACTGTTTACTCTTCTGTAATTTGTTTTAACACTTTTGGCTAGGTTTGATTCTTTTCTACTTGGAGAAGGTGGAAACAATTTTGGCAGAGAAAAATAACACTCAACATAGTCAGAAGGAGGATATCTTTTGCAGCATCCTGACGCTTCATTCTCTTCTGGAAAACCTCCTGGAGATTTCGCAGATAACCTTAGGGAAGACATTGTCAAGGGGTTTGTTAAGATATTTTCTTATATAAGGTACACAGGTGATGGAGCCTGGTTACTTTATTTTTATTATTTTCCCTTAATTTGCTGTTTTACATCCATCATTCTCTAAGTGTTTGATGATAGCGATCTAATAGTTGCTGCTTTCTGTTGTTGTATATGTTCAGGGATGAGGGAAAAGTTTCACGTAAGCTAATTGAGTGTATTAACACGTGCTTGTTAAAGGACGGTCCAAATTTGAGTTGTGAATCCTTAGAGATCCATGAAGCAGTTCAACAATTTGTTTTCCGCTGTTGGCTGACGACACATGATAAGGGTCTTATGGTTAAACCATTTGCCACCTTCTGAACTAAACTTGAATTTTATATTGTCACTTATGTATATATATATTTTTTTTAATTTAAAATTCTTCTGCAGGATGCGCTTGTTCTTTAGGCTAGGTTGCAGCTAAATTTAATTAGAGGTGTAATTGATGGGAGCTTCTTGGTTGAACAACTCTTGGACGTCATATGTAAGGAACTAGATCAAAGCAATTAATACATAGCTGGTACTTCTTGGTTAGTGATTTTAATCTTTAATCTATTCCTTTTTCGTCTTGAAATTTTATCTACCAATTTCTTTTTTTAATTATTATTATTTATTTTTGTGTTTTGACGGATGGTCTTTCAAAAACATTTAGGAGTGATGGGGTGAAGGATGATAAATTTGGAACCGTGAGTAGTTCACAGTACAATTTGGTGGAGCTTGCTGCACTAGTATTATATCGGGTATTCTGCTTTCATGCTTAGTGTCTAGTATCTGCATTTTGTTATTAGAAAGTGATGTGATGCTGTGCTGCATTCTGAGATATAAGTGCATTGGTATTTCACTTTTTTTAAGAAGTTGCATACAATTTCAAGTTTGCTGTATCTATTTTGTTGAATCTTGAAATTGAATTTTCAATTTTGGTGTTATTTTTTTTTGGCCAAATTTTTTGGTGTTATTGATGTACATTTAAATAATTATTTTTTGAAATTGTCAACTTTTCTTTTGAAGTTTTAATGGTTGTATGTTGTTAAATTTTAATGGCTTAGTCATTCATAGTATAACATGACTCAGGCATGTGCCAATACAAGCAGAGGAACAGCAAATGAAAAACGGGTTAAAACAGAGAGTACAGCTGCCCGTCTGAAGGAGGTATAGAAGGAAAATGGTTATGGTATGTTTAACCTGAAAAAAATTCTTTTATATCATATATCCTGGACTGCTTTGCGAGTCAATTACTTTTTCTACATCTTAGTTCCATTTTAGATGTTGATTGTTAAATAATTTCCTAAATAGCATATAAGTTTATACATAGAAATACAAATTTCATATTGGCACTGATCCTTCTGCAGCTATTTCGATTTGCTATCATGAGACAGCGTGAGCTTTTTATTGACTATTTTTGTGCATGCCGGTTTTGTTTTAAAAGCAATGCTTTTCTGCTGTTGCATTAAACCAACATAATGTATATGCATCATTTATTGGATCAGGCAATCTCTCCTTTTTTTTTTTGTTGTCCGTAAGAATTCTTCAAGTGTTTTACTTTTAATCCTTGGTATATTCTTGTAGTAAAATTTGAATGTTGAATGTGAATACATGATATCGATGTACCCTACTGAGTACTTGATTCTAGCTTATCATTCTACTTAAAATTGTCTGAATTTATTGCTGTGAAATCAGCATCTATAATGTGCCGAACAAAGAAAAGAAATCAGAGGTGCACTAATAATTGTTTCTGGGCTAAATACCCAGAAAAATCCCTTATGTTTTGCTTTTGGGACAAAATAATCCCTTATGTTTTTTTCGGGACAAATTAATCCCTTACGTTTCAAAAATGAGCCATATTAATCCTTTTTGGACGGTCCGTTAGTCACGTGACTAACAGCCGTCAGATTTGCTGACGTGGCTTTTCCACGTCAGCAAGAAGTCTACGTGGCATCCACGTGGCTTTTCCACGTCAGCAAGGGACTAATTTGTACCCAAAAAAAACATAAGGGATTTTTTTGTTCTAAAAGAAAAACATAAGGGATTTTTACATTAGGGATTTTTTTAGTATTTAGTCTATAATTTAATTTCCGAAATAAAAAATTAATTTTTTTCTTTTTTCATTTTTCCTTCTCCTCCTTTCCAAAAACTCTACCAACAATGTACCAAATAATAACTCATCTTTTAAAATTAAAATGGTAAAGATAATTCCCTAAAAAAATGGTAAAGATAAAATAGTTATAAAAAATTGAATTTAATTAAATAAAAATAGAATTTTTGGTATCTTTTAAAATTAAAATGGTAAAGATAATTCCCTAAAAAATGGTAAAGATAAAATAGTTATTAAAAAAATTGAATTGAATTAAATAAAAATAGAATTTTTGGTAAAATAAAACTATAAAAGTTTAAATAATGTCATTTAAGAAATATATTTAATTAAAATAGTAAAATAGTAAAAATAAAATAGTTATAAATATATTAGATTTGATTAAATAAAAATAGAGTTTTTAATTGAGTAAAATTGTAAAAGTTTAAAAATGGCACTTAAGAAATATATTTGAAAAATAAGGGTAAGAAATATATTTAAAAAAATTCTAATATATATAAGTTTTTTTTAATTAAAATAGTAAAATAGTAATAATATTTCTTAAATGACATTATTTAAACTATAGGGGGCTTGTTTCTAGAAAACAGAGGCACGTGATGTTAAGGGCTTGTTTTTAAAGTATATTTCTTAAATGACATTATTTAAACTTTTATAGTTTTATACTTTTATTTTACCAAAAATTCTATTTTTATTTCATTAAATTCAATATTTTTATAACTATTTTATCTTTACATTTTTTTTGGGAATTATCTTTACCATTTTAATTTTAAAAGATGAGTTATTATTTGGTACATTGTTGGTAGAGTTTTTGGAAAGAAGGAGAAGGAAAAAAAGAGAAAAGAAAAAAATCAATTTTTTATTTCGAAAATTAAATTATAGACTAAATACTAAAAAAATTCTCTTATATTTTTCTTCTGGGACAAAAAAATCCCTTATGTTTTTCTTTTGGGACAAAAAAATCCCTTATGTTTTTCTTTTGGGACAAATCAGTCCCTTGCTTACGTGGAAAAACCACGTGGATGCCACATATACTTCTTGCTGACGTGGAAAAGCCACATCAGCAAATCTGACGGGGACCGTCCAAAAAGGACTAACGTGGCTCATTTTTGAAACGTAAGGGATAAATTTGTCCCCAAAAAAACATAAGGGATTATTTTGTCCCAAAAGGAAAACATAAGGGATTTTTTTGGTATTTAGCCATTGTTTCTGTGATGGCCTGTTTATGGTGGCTTTAACTGCATTGTATTGTTTGCTTTCCTATGTTTTAATATTGACATTTTCCTTCTCTTTTATTTTGAGTCCATTGATTTCTTAATGATATTTTATAACATGCTTCCTTTGTCACCTGAGTTCCTTTGAAAGTATCCAGTGTTATTATTGCAGAGGCTTTTGTTGTTTGTTGGCTCATTGCTTGTGCAACTATGTGAAATGCGAAGGCGTGCTTGTCTTCTGCATAGTGTCACCAGTTCCTTTTGTTCTGTTTTCTGTAAACAATCGTGCTAAGTTGAACTGCCTGGTTTTTGTCACAGGAATGCAGCATTTTGTTATTTCATTCATAACTACTACACTCGAATCAATAAGGGTCTTCTTACTGACTGGTTTGAAGGCATTTGTACAAGCTTTGAAAGGTATACTTGGGTATCTTATAAACATTGTTTTATTAATTGTGATGTAGTACCTTTTTTGAATTTTCTTTCTTTGTGGTAGCATATTGGTACATGAAAAGAAGTTGTACTTTCATATGGTTTTATTCTTTTCACTGAAGACACCTTGAAGCAGTGTTGGTGAATTTCGCGTGCATAATTCTCAGTACAAGTTCAATAGATTGAGACATGCATAAGCAAGTGCATGCATGCATTTATTTACTCACATGCATAATAGAGATATACCTGCTTGAGTATTTCTAAAACTAGATTTGTAATGACATTCTACTCCACTGTTCTGCGAACATTCCATGTTGCCCCTGAGACAGCACCTCATTCATTAGAATTTGAGACTCCATCTTGGACGTCTAAGGTTCATATACTCACAGTGGAGGGGTGGGATTTATGGTATGCGAAAGACTACCTCCAGTTGTGTAACTTAATATTCCTATGTGCAACAGAACCTTGTATATTAAGAAGCCATCTGCTAAAGCCTTCCATGCTGAGTTGTCTACAACTTTGCAAACATATTTTGGTTGTTTAAATACAAATGTGTATGATGAGCTTTGGCTACTTGAAGAAAGACTTTGCATATCTTTTGTCGCATTCTCTTAAGATATTGTGAACTATGAACCAAAACCTTGCTATTGTTATTGTTGGTTTCTTTTCTTGTTGGATTAAAATGTTGTATATGCAGAATTCTGAATGATGCAAATATTGCTCATGCTTATGATGGTTTGCTGTGGACTTTGCGGTACGCTGTCTGACAACAACATTTTGTGATTGCTGTTTCTTCAAAAATTTCTTGATGCTGAATATAATGTCATTCATTCCTTGCGGGATTCATTTGTATCAATCGTGTCAACTTGGAATTATGATTTTCTCTCTATATCTATTTATCTATCTTTCCTCCAAGCTCATGCTTTATAGTTTATTTGCATACAAAGGAGCCTGCAGGAACTCTCGTCTGTAGTGTTGCTTTCAGATGCTCATGTGGAGATTTCATCGAGCTCTTTTACCTCAAAAGAGGTATTTTTTCTTCTTACTTTAGGATAACTTTCTGTAATCAGGCTTGCACACTCTTTGGCCATTGATTTACTAGAAAAATAGGTACTCACAAATTTTCATTTGGCTTATGTGTGCCAAACGGGAAATAACCACCTACTCATGCCCCATTACTTGGTCATGTTAAGTGGTGTTATCCCACGTTTTTGGTTTTAGAATTTTCTCTGGCTTTATAGGCAGGTTGGAACTTCTTCATCTCCTGCCACTTGATTATTAGTTTGGATTCTCAATATGTAATACCTTCTATTTTTACATTGTTTGTTGCCCTTTATATTTTGTCTACTCATTAAATCTGCTTGTTTCAGTTTTTCGTATCGGGTTTACATGTATTGATGTGCTATATGTTTTTTTTTGGCCAATGATGTGCTTATATGTTTAATAGCCTTAAATTTAGAATGTATGTTAGTTATATATATGAGGCCTTATTTATTGCCAATTGTTTTTAGGTTGTACACTTAACAGGTGCTATGTATTTAATTATGTCTGCCTGATTTTGCTGGATATTATATGCTTTAGTTTACCGTATTCAGAAAGCTAAACTAAAGAAAGTTTGCTGCAATTAAGCATTTTTTTTATACAGCATGGAGTGTAATTTGAGTTTCATGCTGCTTTTTGAATAAGAGAGTTGTTTGAGATTGACCTGAAAAACCCTGGTTGCCAACATGGTGGGTTACATAGGTGTTAATAGTTCTCTATAGGAACAATGCACTCTTCTCTAGTTTGCTAGACATTTATTGTCCATAAAGTTAGTAAAAAGCCAAAATGATGAAAAAAAAAGTTAGTAGGCAGTTATGCTGAATTTTGCTAACATAATATATGGGACAATGTTATGTTAATTAGTCCATCCATCTTATACAAATATTGATTTATGTTTTGACCTATCCAACTTATTTATGCATTAATAGATGCAACAACCAAGGTACAATCCTGAAAAGACTTTATCGTGAGACTATAGGCTTCTTTCATTGATCTTAGCTTAATTGTCCTCATTGAGCGAGTTCTCTTGCTTACAGTTGTTTGACTTTGTCCTTGACAAAACACTGCAGTTTGCTTGTGGTTGGCAATTAATATGGAGCCATCTTATGCACGCATTGCCAACGTTTAGCAATGTAACCCCAGTAGTAAGTTCTTTTTATCCTCCCACTGGCACTTCTTCTCTTACGTTGTTTATTTAACCTTTTTTCTTGGCATGTTTTCTTATAATTTTTTTAATTATGTTAACTTTTTTAAGGTGGAACAATCAGATCAATAACTAATATGGTCATTCATTTCATTTTTTTTTTCACAGTTATGGAGTTTTATAGACGGGTCTATGTATCTGTTTTCAGATTGTATGATATTTAGGTTAGAGTGCTAGAGTGAGCATTCTTGTTTGAAAGCAGATATAAAATGATCAAGAGTAGTAGTCACAAGCAGTTTTGAAATGATCAAGAATAGTAGTCACTAATGAAATTTTAATCTGTGGCATTGTGGTTAGCTAAACTTTCTTGTTTGGGGGTTAGTTTTTAGAATTTAAGATGCTCACTCTCAAACTGGTTCAGTAGTATTATTACATAATGTTCTATATGTAGGGGTCTAGTCTATTGTTGAAATGGTAGGATCTAATGCTCAGATTAAGTTTCCTGCCTCTCGCAAGTTTCAAGTTGTTCTTTTGTCTATCTGGTTGGATGGATGTCATCTACAGCTTTTTTTCATTCCAATGTTAGTGGATATACATTGCTTATGAATAAAGAGTATATTCTATGGAATGGGTGCGAAGAACTGGAAATGTATATGGATTAGTGGATGTTGAGTATGGAAGTGTCAAAATATGATGACCATGTTTGGTACTGCAGCTGCTCTGTGTGAGCAAAGGCTGCTGCAGTTCTTTTTCCCTTGAGCTTATGTCTTAACTTCTTTCACTGGTTGAGGCAACCGAGGTTAAGGATGGCTTTCTAGAATTTAAATAATCACCTTTTGTAGTTCAATTCAACTTAGGATGCCATAATTTCATGGTACGCTCCTGAGAATCCAATTCTTTAGGGTTACTTGTAATCTTAACTGTTATAAACTTTTGCGTTTTTCTGCTTCATCATGTTTCTTCGTTATCATAATGCTCAAATCTCTCTATTTTGAAAATTTGACCATAATTTAGCAATTGAAGTAGTTGGCCTTTTAGAGTTATGTTGGAGAACTTGGTTTGTATTAGATGGCTAGTTTTCCATTATTGAGGTTTAATTTTGGTCTTGTTTAATTTTGTAGGAGTTTTGAAATGTAGACATGGAAATTTGATGTCCTTTTTGGATAAAAAAAAAAGCCTTTTAGTCCATATAATCTTAATTTTAAATTTAAACTGCATGCTAGATGGCAGAAAATTAATTATGCGAGATCTTTTATCATTGAAGCTTTAAAAGGAGTAAAACACATTGTTTGTAGGGCTTTGCCCTGTTGTATGCTTGGATATTAATTTGTGTGTATTAATGCAGGTGGATGCTGCTCTGGCACTCCTTGGAAGCTTTACTTCAAATGTTAGTGCTATTCTACATGCCAGTGGTCTAGTAGTTAGTATGAGAGTGCTGTATTAAGTGTTACATGTTACTATAACTAATCTTTTATTCCCGTTGCACTATTTGTTCTTATATGTTATACTCATGATTTCTGTCTTTAGGATTTAACTAACAAATGTCTTGTGCCCCATGATGTATGGGATCTTAGGTTTTTCAAAAGAACGCCATCAGTGTAAGTTTTTTGTACTTTCAACTTAAAGAAAGGATTTGTCATTGTGAAACTTCAATGAAATGGTGGATAAATTTTAGCCCAACTTGTGTTAAAGAAACATTTTAGGTGATCGTCTTTGCTAAAGTTCTTCATAGCCTGTCTTAGTACTAGTCATCTTCTTAAGAAGGCATAGCAGCCAAAGACAAGTTGAAAAAAATTTGGATTTTTGTCAGTTAAACCTCCTTTATCTTTTTCTTGTAAGTCTAAACTTTAAAATTGAGGGAACTTAATGCATGAGCATGTAAAAAACTCTAGGTCTACTCGCTGAAATCTTTAATTTTAACCGAATGTAACATTAGCATTAAGATATATATGTTTATCTGTCTATATATTAAGTTGCTTTGCACTAATAAAATATCATGTAAAAAGGAACAGAGCTACTGAATTTGTCAGAATGTTGAAGTGATGATTATGGGACTATTGAAATAATCCCTGTTAATACTTGAATTTCCTTTATCTTTGTCTATTTCTGTTTGTGACAAACCTAATTTCATGGCTATACTTTTCTCGGAAGGGATCTCAAGTAAGTACTCCAGACTAGTGTGTTCTGGTTCTTTAATCAAAACCTCATGATTTTTTTCATTGTCTCCATATGCTGGTCAGCACATTTTTCGGTTGTCTTTCAGCTTATTTTTATTTCTGCTGTCAGATACCCCACTATTTTCATTGATTCTCTAATTGTATGAATGGGAATTTTCTGTTTTTATTTTATTTTTTACTCAAAATTATAGAGATAATAATGGTGTTGTATACATAAATTCTTTTATCGAAAGAAACAAACAAAAGAAGTTTTTGTGAAATATCCTCCTAACTGATGATTCAAGTAGTTTGCCTTTATTTTCCCTTCTTAAACTTAAAATTGTTGCTGGTGTGGCATTTTTTTTTCTATGCTAGAAGCCGAATGGGGACTGAGATTTGATGTGGCATCTGTCTTAATTCAACCTGTTTTCTTTTGGTTTTTGTGAGTTTGATGTAGTGAACTTTGGATTAGCACTGATCATGTTATCAAGTCTAAGAGTTTATGTATTAATTTGGTCATTTCTGAATTTTTAGGGTGACCTTCGAGATATTTTACATCTCCGGAAGTCTCTCTTAAGAGCAACTTTGGGTTCTCTCAGCTGGAATGTATGTTTTCTTCTGATTTTTATGTACTACTTTCTTTTAATTGGCATGGTTTTATGTTAGTGGTGCCTCTTTTCACTGAGATTGGAAATCAGAACTTTCTGATTCCTTTTTCTTTGTTTCTATATCATTTATAATTTATGGTTTCTGTATTATTCCTTTTAATTGGCATAGCTGTTTGCTATGTTTTCGAGAAGAGGTGGGTGGGGCGGAAAGGAGTATCCTTTCGGTCTCTGTTCGTTTGCAACCAAGATTGATTTCCAGTTTTTTTGAGGCTGTTGGTGATTTCAGAACTTGTCATCATGTTTTTATGATCCGAAATTACTCTCATGCTAAAATTCTTGATTGTCATAGCTGAGAGTCTTATCTTTGGCTTTCCTTGGTTTATTTTACTTGAGTGATTGTGTTGGGTTTTCCCCTTAGGCCATCTGTAAGTAGGCATAATGGCCTTCCTAGTTTTGAGGATTCCTATATGACATTTTTTCTTGAAATTTCCTACTTGGATATCTTCTTGGGTTATGCAGATTGTCCATCTATACAGTTCAATAGTTGGTTATTTTGTGCTCTCCAGCTTTTTCTATCCAGGATCTTTTATGGGGTTATGCAGATTGTCCATATATATAGTTTTAGTTAGAAGTGGTTCTTCAGAGTTTGAACTGCACGTTAGTTTGATAAGGAATTTTAAATTGAGAAGTTTGTTTATGTCGAAATTTTCAGTGGTCTTATACATTTTTTGGCTGTTGAGAATGGAAATATTATCTGGTTTATGCCACCTTATTCATGGTTGGTTTGGTATCATTACTTTTATCCATTTTCAGCAAGATGGACTGTGTGCTCAGCACTCCCTGTTCTTTTTATTTTGTTTCCCTGTTGAAGGAGTCCTCTTTACTGAATGACCGCATGGTATTATTATTACCAGCAGCTGTTTATGCACTTTGTGCTGGTTCTGAGCCTTTTACCCAGTATTACAAAGAAATTCTCCCTTTAAACTCTTTTGTGGATGCTACTGAGGTTGCAGATGATTGGATCAAGGTATTTCGTGATGGCTGATTTTTTTTCTTGTGGCGTGGCATTTGAGTCTTACGACTGTTACAGTGTGATTTCTTCTGAAACATCTAATACGGAACATGCTTGTAGGTTGATGAATATGATCATGAAAGGCAGCTTGAAAATTTTGAATGCTCTGTTGAGGTTCTTGCAAATATTGATGTGGATTCAAATATGCAGGTGCTGGACTGTTATTGCAAAAGCATTCTTCATATTCAGGTTTATATGATTTATTAGTTTTGTTAATTCTGATAATCTTTCAGGTTTCCCCATCTCGATTCCATCAGAGTGTTCGTCTTCCTCGACGGCTGAGAGAGCCACTTCTGCATGAAATGGAGGCCTATATTTTGGAGGTTATAGCAGATCACAAGGCTGAAAAGAAGCCTTTGTCTGATGTCTTCTTCATATGTGCTTTACTCTCCAATTTAATATATGGGTTTCATGTAACAAGGTATATGATCTTTTTAACTATGTTTGATCATCCTTTAAGCCAGTCTTCATCTTTATGTACTGCTCTTTAATTTGTTGTAGGTGCATCCATGGAAGTATAAATACCTTTTGTGAGTGTAGAAATTAAAACCAGTTCTTGATCTTTCTCCTAATGT